>CM047428.1:43480256-43535660 GCA_026168455.1 Theocolax elegans
CTGTTTCCCATTGGTAAAATGATTGACGGTTTTAAAAATCTATTTCTTAATTATGTGCCTATGTGAACTGTATCTTGCACATAAATAATTTCTTTATTTAAACTACTATTACAATACTTAAAATTATTATTTACATTTTGATACCCAATTTTTGTTTCGAAACGCATCGCTTTTAACAATCGAGGGTCACCATCCGAAGAAATGTCTAATACTGTTATTCCTTCTTCTTTCAAAACATTTACAAGGTATTTCCACCTACTAATAACGTCTGACCATGTAAATTTATTATTAGTGCCAAAAATACACAAGCAAAAAGAAGGTGCATTTTCTTTTATTGGTTGTGCCATGATCGTATAAGCCAAACTAGACTTCTCATAATTTTCATAAAAAGATGTAATTTTTTTTAAAGACGTGGCTTCAAATGTATTTGTTTTTAGCATTCCATTTTTATCAAGTGGTAATACGAAACCAACGACTTGATTAGATTTAGAATCATACTGCACATTACTCGTTATTTTGGTCCCATCTTCACTTAACCAAACTACAAGCGGTAAATTTTTAGATTCTAAAAAATGTTTCAATTCTTTTACTCTACATTCGCCCTCAAGTATAATACATGACGATGAATTTATGTAACGCGTAATGCTTGCAGTAGATGGAATTGGCAAATTTGCGTATAAGGTTTCATAAAGCAATCTTCCACCTATGATAAATAAATAAGTAGAAAACAATTTTAAAGATTCATCGTACCTTGCGTGATTGTGTTTTTTGTTTGTGTTACTGACAGCAGAGCTCATTAATTTTTCTATAAAGTTAGAATATAAATTCTGAGGTAAATTTAATGTATCATTCTGAAGTTTTGCTGTACTTTCCTTATTTTCAATACCCGCGTAAAAAAAATTACATGTAATACACATATAAAAAACGTGTGTACGACATGTTGTTTAAAACATGTATCATGCATGTATCTTGTGACCGAATCCCATATTAGAAATGCATGTACATTCGTGTTTGGTTCGTGTGGGATTGATGTTTTATACATGTGATATCTGCCAAATGTATAACGAATATGTATATTATAAGCGTGTGGATACTTTCTTTTTTCTACCTCAACACTCATGTAGCGAAGTCAAACGTTAAACTAAAGATGCAAGGATATGTTTATGCAACTTCGCATCGATGCAACTTCAGTGTTACGGACTTTGAGAATTTGTTTGCGCTGCCGCTGCGGATGCTAATAAAATCTTCGTCGGAGTGAACGCACCAGGTCTAAATTATGAAGATGATCAATACCAGATTACTCAGATAAGTTTTTAAAAATATGAAAGTCTCAGTTTTAATAATACGACTTAGTTATAGGTCTGATAACCTATTAACCTTAAATTTTCTGTATCGAAAATTTTCTTGCTGCCATAAATTCTTTTCCGATATCTTACACATTTTCTTACTTTTTTAAGTATAAAAAAAAATATTTCGATACTTTGTGTTTTGCTTTTTTTCCAGATACGCACAATCGGAGAAGGAGCGAATTTTTTAAGTAGGGGCTGTGCAAGAAAATGCTGCAGTGTACGAGATCAAAAGACGCAGCGATCTATTAATTCCCGTAAAAAAATGATGTCATGTGTCACACATGTTATAAACATGTACACTACATGTATTCAGGTACATGTAGCCTACATGTACATTATGAAAATTTCTACATTTTGTACGTGTCGCCTATGTGTAGCTTCCATGTAGATATTGTAAATATATTTAGTGTACCTGAGATATTTATGGAGTGCACTCTATAAACATCTCAAATACACTAAATATTTATAATATCTACACATAAGCTACATGAGTGTTGAGGTAGAAAAAAGAAAGTATCCACACGCTTATAATATACATATTCGTTATACATTTGGCAGATATCACATGTATAAAACATCAATCCCACACGAACCAAACACGAATGTACATGCATTTCTAATATGGGATTCGGTCACAAGATACATGCATGATACATGTTTTAAACAACATGTCGTACACACGTTTTTTATATGTGTATTACATGTAATTTTTTTTACGCGGGTATCCAGTTCTTTTTTCTCAAGAAAGTATTTTAAGGTGTCACTTAAATGTTCATTTTTTTTATTTCTAACGCTAACCTATTTAAAACTGGCATAAAGTGCGTTATACGTGTTTGATTTTCTTCTAATGTCGATAACATTTTTCTTTTTCGTAAGACTGATCGTGACAAACTTTTAGTTTTAACTTTTCGAACATATTCTGTATCGGTATCAAGACAGTCTGTTCGAGAACTGTCTTGATTTAGCATTCCCCCGAATTTTCGTTTAAAATATTCAATGATTCATTTATTAGTGTTGACGTTACATTACTATTATCATTAAAATTTAAAGAGCTGGACGTAGAACTGTAAAGCTTTTGATAAGAAATTGGTACTACATTTTCGTTATTTTCAATGTTGTTGACATTATCAATTTTTTTATCGCAAAAGTCTGTTTCAATATTAGTTAATGAAGGAGTAATTTTTTCAATAGGCTTAACAAAATTTAATAAATTTTTGCATTTTTTTCCTTTATTACATTTTTTTACTTGTTATGATATTTTATGAGTTTGCATGTGTCTCTTAATATTAGAAATAACCCATCTGTCACTCTTTCCCACTATTCCATGGCACTTTGTTATTTTATTCACATTTAAACAAATAGGGCATTTGATACTTGCCGTATACGTAAAACCTTTAGAAATCTCTTCTCCTTCATAAATTTCTTTAATTGATACATCAATTTCAATATTTGTTAATAAATTATAATCTTTTTCATTAAAATCATCTTTGTTTTCTCCTTTTTTAAGATACAATTGTATCATGCGCATTAAATTTTTTCTTTCAATTTCTGTATCCATTTTAGTTAATTTATTTTGAGTTATTTCTTTTAATATAGCTTTTAATTTTTTGTTTTCAGTAGACTTTTTTATAATTTTACTTTTAGATGTCCAAAACTCTTTCGATTTATTATTAAAAATTTTAACTAATTCGAACAATAAAATTTTATCACCGATTAAAAAAGTAAATTTGTCGGGATAAGTTTTAAATGAACCATAATATAATTCTAAGTCATCAGAGTTAATTAAAAATTGCATTGTATTGCGCGCAAAATCTTCTAACTCGCTGATAGTTTGAGTATTAATATTTGTGAACGTTAACGGTGAGTCTAAATGATTGAATTTCAATATATTTTTTATATACCTCGGGATAGTAATATATTGTTCATTTTCTAATAAATTCCAAAAATGATCCGTTGCATCAATCGAATTTACCGAGGAATCCTCCTTACAAGCTGCTTCCTCATCACCGGCTGAAATTTCGGTTTTCTTCTCAACATTTATTTTTGTTGATAGTTGTGGCTCATTCATGTTCAGAGTTTAAAATATATTCTTAAACTGTAAATAAACAAGAAAATTATATAAAAAAATATTAAATAATTATTATTGTATAAAATCTTTACAAAATTTAGATTCAAATTTATATCAAACATTTTTTTTTCATTTACTTTTTAAAAGTTAACTTTTAAGAACCAAAATCATAATGTATTTTATAATATTTAGTTATGTATAAATAAAAATTTTCTTTGTATTATTGTAGTTTATAATTATTAATTAGCAGATAATTATTAAATTACTCACCTCAATAAAAAATGCACATTAGATGAACGTATTAACTAACAAAGTAGTAAGAGGCTTTCACTTGTACGTCTTTCTTCATGAAGAATCAAGAGTGAACTAAAATTATTATGATCGAATTTTTCTATAGTATACGTTAAAACAAAAACTGTAGTTGTCCGGACACGTCGTTACTTGCACCTAATACCAAAGTGTTTGCATGTTTATACTTACTCTCGCATTGTTTTGGTGATTTCACTGACTTCATCGATTTCTTCGATTTATTTTAATATACTTACGAAAACACGAATGTACTGATTTCACAACATTTTATCGAATTCACATTAAAATGAAATCGATTTTATAAAGTACTGCTTGCTTGAATTCATTGGTGATTAACCCCTCGCTGCGATAGCTTGGTCGGTAGGGCGACGGACTCGTAATCTGGAGGTCCCAGGTTTGATTCCCGGCCCCGGCCGATTGATACAAGCACAACTAGCGACTATATTTTCAACAAGTGCTTTCTTCACCAAGACATCGTATGACCTCCGTCGCTGATTAGCAAGTTTTTCTTAGTAGTTATGTAAAATAATTATTATTTCACTTAACTAAGGAATAGTAAGGATATACAATCTACATGATTTTACCAATTAATTAATTAATTAATAAGATAAAAGCTAAGATGTATGTAATTATTTATAAAATGTAACATCAGTTAATATAGTCAGAATTAACACATATATGAAGCGTTTAACCAACGGTGGTGCAAGTATTATTTTATTATTTAAAAGAATAAAAAAGAAATGTCCATTTTATTAGTATTGCAGAAATTAATTTTGCACAAATTAATATCATTAGAATATTATTTATTTATTACTGTAAAACATGTGAGGGCCAGAAATGAAAAATAATAGTGTAAGATACTTTTCATATAAAATAATCTGTATTCAGATTGGTAGAAATTTTTGCATGGTTCAAAATACTTGTCGATTACAGTTTGATTTCAGTGCTTTCAATTGCAGAAACTCTTTACGAAGTTTAAGTAATATATATAAAAATGTTTATATAAAATATAAATTTATGGTACGATTCAAAATACTTGTCGATTTCAGTTTGATTTCAATTCTTTCAATTGCAGAAATTTTTTATACGAAAATTTCGTAATACTTATAAAAATGTTTCATTAAAATTCAAAGAATTAAATAAAGTAAGGTAGTTAGAAATTAAAATTATTTATTTATCAGATAACAATGTCAGATTGAATTGCAGAATTTATTTATCAGATAATAATTTTCAAAGTTTGATTAGAATAGCACAATACTTGCGGGTTTTTAAACCTTCTTGGAAGGTGTTTTCGAATTGAATACTTTCAATTGCAGAAAAATATTATGGAATATAAGTTAGATATAGAAAAGGTGTAATAAAAATATAAATAAGTAGAGAAAATATGGGAATTAGAATCAAAGATATTTTTATCTTATACTTTAAAATTTATCAGACAGTTAACAATTTTATTTATCAGATAACAATTTTCAAAGTTTGATTAGAATAACACATATACTTGCGGGTTTTGACACCTTTTTGAAAGGTGTTTTTGATTTGAGTATTTTCAATTGCAGAAAACTATTATGGAGTATAAATTACTTATAAAAAGGTGTAATTAAAATATAAATAAGTATAAAAATAGAATTATCTTAAAAATGCAATAATTAATATATTTAATTGTTTATAATAGAATTATCTTAAAAATGCAATAATTAATATATTTAATTTTTAACCCATTGTACATATCATATGGATATTTGGAAAAGTGTATGTTATACTTGATTAATATTTATTTCATCTTCAAACAATTTTGCATCTGTATTTAAAGCATTACATTGAATTTTAGATCCGTTATTATTATTGAGTATACGTTTAAAAAGTTTAATGAGTTTTATCAAGAATGAGTAAACAAATACACATTCTTTCATGTTATGTTCACAACTTTTTTTTTGCGCACGGAAAAAATACATATATTATGTATTCTTGAAAAAACAATGTTAAAATATATATATATTATATAAATATTTCGCCGCACGCACACACACCCACATACATACATACATATATATACACATATATGGGCTATTTCACGTCAAGTGGTACGATGAAAATTTTAAATCACTCCAAAATTTGAGAACAGGCCGGAAACATCTTCCAGAACATACAAAAAAAATTTAAGTGTTAAAAATAATTTGCTTAAGAGTTATTTGACCATGAAAAGTGGAAATTTTTCAATTTTTTTAGAAAAATTTCTATTTTTAAAGCCATTTATCTCAAAATCTGTTGATTTTTTTGAAAAAACATTACAAACAACTTTTGTTTAAATTAATCTTTAGAACTTATCTACCCTGGTTACATTTCTTAATTTTAAAATCTCGAAGAGATAGAACACCCGGACATATTGAATATCAAAAAAAAGGCTACTACACCATAATCGATTTTAATCTAACACCTCTCAAAAGTTCACATTTTTCGCGAGCTTTCGAATAGCTTGGGTTAGATTATTGGCCAAAACCGCTGGTGTAACTTATGCCTCATAATATTTAATGCTTGTAAATTTTAGGCAGATTCTGTCAAAAAGTTTTATTTTCCTCAGTAACATATTTAAAAGTTTGCTACAAATAAAATAAAACTTCAATTATGAGCTGTGTCACAATTTTCTTTGAAAACCAAAAATCTATTTTATCGTTGATTAATTACTTTTTCCACCGATCTTTGGTTTGAGAATGTCAGAAACACGTTACACTAAAATAAAAAATGCACCCGACCAACGTATGAAAAAATAAATTATTTGTTAATTATTATCATAATTAACTTTTCTTTATAATAAAAAATTCATATTTTTAATAGCAAATATCGAAATCATACTTTACACATACTGCGTTGATCCAACCTAAATTCTAATACCTGTCACGTCCAGACTTGCACCAATTACTATAAAAAATATTACAAGAAGGCAAATGGTTAATAAACGATTCGCGTTCCTTTCGCTCTTGTTTGACTAGGACTAGCCTTACGTCTCCGGGAGTAGCGAGCGAAGTTATTTTGAGAGTAGAGATGCAGGATATAATGTGGGATAAATAAAATAATATGTTTTATTTCGTATTAATTATGCATTATTTATTTAAATATAATATGCTGTTTTTCTTTAAATGAACACGTGAAACTAAATTATTACAGCTTTTTAATGGGCAAAAACACATAAATTTACACTATTTTATTAACAATTGTATAAAATTATTTAAGTCGAATAACGATTAATTTTGATTAAATAAACAAATGTACGGCGAACATATTAACACATTATAGAATAAAAAAATACACAAGGTTATTTTATTATAAACATTAATAATCAATAATTGAAATAGGAATCATTATAAGTAAATGCAGATAAAATAAAAAAATGGTTGTCGTTTAAAACATGAATTATAGTTAATAAATTGTATGTAATAATAATTGTTTTAAAAGAAAAACGGTTGGTTCAGCAATCGAAATAACATAAAATATCAGGTTGCCTTTACGAATAATACAAGCGTATAGATAGCCGAAAAGAATATACATTAAGTACCCAAATATATAGATATATATATGTATATATATATATATGTGTGTGTATATTCGGTGAGGAACGAAGGTCCGCCTTGAACGTGGGTAGCGGTGTCAGATTGCCGTATAATGTCCTGCTAGACCTGCGGGCGTCGACGTTAGATGTGTATGCTGTTGGAGCTCGACGATTTCCAGATGTCGAAGTCGTAGTTCCTCGACTATGGCTTGTAGATGTCAATGATACGTCGCGATTCCTCTTGTGATTTTTAATACGTATTACTTAAAGTTCAAGTAGCAGAGCCACGCCCTCGGATAAAAATCAAAGAGTTGTCCAGCAGAGCTTCGCCTTGCGAAAGCTTTAGATGAAAATTTAGGAGTGCCTGTGTCTCTTCTGGGTCCTCTATATATACCCTAAAATCCTATGCATATGTCCTTGTCTTACGCTTCGCCTTGTCTTACACTTTGCCTTATATGGAGATGTGTAAGTAGTTCTCGATTTTTCTGTGCTTGAACCCGATTGGACCGTTAGATGTGCGTAGTTAAAAATTATCGAATCCCATGCATTCTCTGTATCGCTTCGTAGTTAATTCGGAGAATATGCTGTCCCCCTTTTATTACTGTGACGTTATCCAAAGAACGGCTTAATTTATTACTTCCTTCTAATGCTCGAATTTTCTAGTCAATGTTTCCCATTGCCGGTTCTTCTCCGAGCATTGATTTTATAGTGCAGTACAAAAAAACTCTTGCGTAACCCTTCGTTTCGATCTCACTATCGGCGATCCCGCTTATATGCGTATTGGCTTTGAATAATATCTTCAACTCTACTTATCAGTCTCTGTTTTGTTTGAAACACTCGTAAAATAATCTGTTCCTTAGTTCTATTTTATATTACTGCATTTACTTAGAATCATTCTTGATCAACCTTATTTTGTTCGTCTTCTACGCCGTATTTTTATTCTAAACTACGCAGTACTTTTTACGAAAAATAATAATATAATTTTCGTCGGGACGCGACAACTCCCCCCCTTCTTAAAAACGACGCCCTCGTCGTTGATCAATATTATTATTATATTATTATTTCTCTTAACATAAGATATCATACTTAATTTTAAATTATAAACATTATTTCGATTAATTTTTCTTTATTTCTTATGGTGAACTTTATAAACCATATTACAATTATTTATTTCATAGTTCAACTTCGTTTGTTATTATGTTACATACTTCGAGTACATTATTTCAAACAGTTTAACAGTATTGATATAATTCACCTATACAAATAGATACGTAATAAAAAAAGTTTTATTATTACAATTTATTATAGATATTCCGAGAAATTGTATAATTATTATTAAATGTGTTTTCTATAGTTAACAAAAAAAATTATTTATCTTTAGTTTGTACCCTTAATTTTTAGTATACTTCAAGTCATGTTAAAAATATATGTTACTAATATTTTTTTTTCTCGTAGCCACATTTTTTTTACAAAATTTTCAATTTTCTTCTTTAATATTTGTATGCTTACATATATATTTTCTAAAAAGTCAAAGAAAAGAGTTAGATATTAGTTTCCTTTTTTTTTTACATTTATTCAATTAATAATTCTACTATTACGAATTATAATATATAATTGAGAAATAGTAAATTCAGTTTCATAAGAAAAAGATACAATCGATACAAATGAAAAAAATAAAATGAGCATTACATAAGTGACAGTGCGAAAATTGAGTAGGCTAAGTAGGCCCATATAGAACCATCCTCCTATATCTTGGGGGAAAGAGTAGACTACACTGAATAAACGGTACGATGGATAACCCAAGCAGTTATACAGTTGCCCGATGCTTGCATATCAAAGAATCATGGCAACAACGTTCGTTTTTATTCGCTTGATTCCATTATGATTCACGTTAAAATGACTAATTTACACTCTTTTTATTTCTATATTTTGAGGAATAGTTTAAATATTCGTCATTTTCTTGATTTTATTTAAACTAGCAATTGTAGAAACTTATTTGTTATGTTCAAGTAAATAAAGAGAAATCGTTTGAATTTGTTTACTTTTTAGTCTCCAATGAAAGAATATTAATTTTGAATAATATTTAAATAAATTCACCAGAATTTTACTACTAAATATATTATTTTTGTAAATTTTTTTTTTTGCTACACATTGTTTTATTGGTAATATTAACATGAGAAAAATATTATTTATCTGTATCAATTATCATTGGATATCCTAAATTGATTTATAAAATTTTAAAATTTATTTGTTATGTACGTTTTTTTTTATACCATTCGAAACAATTAGCATACCTATTGTTTATAAATAAGAGGAAAATCTTCTAATGTGCCTGTCTTAGGTTTTATATTACTAGTTCTATATAAAAACTGAATAATCGTATGGAATGAATCGTATGAAAATAAATGTTGTTTTTATTTTTTTAAACCTTTTTCTTTTATATACATAGTTTGTTTAAATCAGTATTTATGAACAAAGTATTAGATTGAACACTAGTATGAACTACATTGGCATAAACACTAAATTGTACAATTTAATTATTAAACTAGTTGAAAACATTGGCATAACAACTAATTGTACAATTTTAATTATTATTTTTATTAATAGTTGAATTTTGAACCTTATTCACAAAATTAACAAATTAATCGAATTTTCTGCATTTTTTTATAAAGTCAATATTAGAAATATTCTCATACTTTGAATATGAATCGTGTATATTGATACTATTGGTGAGTTTACTTTACTTAATTACTGTAATTAATAAAATTTCAACCTTTTTTTTTTATTAATTTTAAAAGATCTTTCTTTTCCCTCCTCTTCTCGTTTCTTTGCAATCGTTATTTTGTTGTACCTATTCTCCTATGTCCATTGAGCCTAGTGTTAGATTATTTTGTTTTCTATTATGCCAAACTCTCCTTATATATTTATACCTGTGCGACCAGTAAGAAAATATGACTAATTAACAGAATTACTAGAGTCAAGGTAAGTTCAGTTGTAATTATTTATATAGGTTTACATTTTGAACGGTATGTAGGAAGGATAAGTGACCGTGTTGCTGGAGCATTTACCGCAACGAGGAGGAAAGGGTGCAACTAAGCACTCCTTAGTAAGGATAAGTGACGGTGTTGCTGGAGCATTTACCGCAACGAGGAGGAAAGGGTGCAATCAAGCACTCCTTAGGAAGGATAAGTGACAGTGTTGCTGGACCATTTACCGCAACGAGGAGGAAAGGGTGCAATCAAGCACTCCTTAGGAAGGATAGGATATAGGTTTTAGGTTTAGTGATGTGTTAGACTCTAATGATTCTATTTTATTGTAAATCATTTTTTTTATATATATAACAATTAAATTTAAATTTGACTAAGTTCAACTGACATTGAAAATTTAAACCTTTTTCTTACTTTCCTTTGTACATTAAAATCATTGTTATCTTAGGCGAGAAGAGTAAAGAGAAAAAGACCTTTATTCTTTGTTATTTGCTTTATTCGTTTCTAGTTTAATAATCGCGTATTTATTTAATTTAAGTGAGTGTATGCTTTTCTTGTAATGATCTTTCCGTATAATAAAAAAAATATTATTTCCTTGTAGTTTATTTTCGTCGTTAATTTAGATATATACATATTATTTTTATATCGTTTTTTTTGTATAAAGTCAGATAAATTGAAATAATTTTATTTTAAGTTGAATGTATGCCAATTGTGATTACAAGATAATAAATATTATTCTATTGACAACTTTTAGAACTGTAAAATATACATATAAGTGCGTATACATATTTTCAAGCACATTGGGGCTATTATATATTATATACCTATGTTTAGGCACTACAAAGGTTCCATATATGAATATCTTAACCTATTAACATGCACTATTTTCGTTTTATTATGAGGTAGCTCTATTTTTACATTTCCCTTGTTATTAACTATTTCTAAAATCCGATGTGGTCCAGTATATTGATCGCCTAGTTTGTATTTCTTCCCTCCTTTTAATAACCAGACATTATCCCCTGTCTGAAATTCTTGATGATTGGCTTTCCTGTCGTAATAGAATTTTGACCTATGTTTAGAAGCTATTAATTTTTCTCGCGCGATTCCCTGTATTTCGTTTAAACGTTGTCGTAAATTTATAATGTAATCATCATACGTTGGAACTCGTTCTCGTGGGTCTAAAGGTTCGTTTGATGGTAGTCGCGCTTTTCGTGCAAAAACAATTTCAAAAGGCGTGTAGAGATGACCCTCATGTACCGACGTATTATATGAAAACGCGGCTAATTCGCATAACTCATCCCATGAGTCATTTCTTTCTATCATTGTTTTTAAATAATCTGCTAAGCTGCTATGAAAACGCTCAACGGAGTTGGACTGAGGGTGATAAGCCGTGGTTTTAACTTGTTTAATCTTAAAAATTTTCGCTACTTCTCTCATCAGACTACTTAAAAATGAGGTACCTTGGTCGGAGATAATTAACAACGGGGCGCTAAAAATTGAAAAGTGTCGACGGACTAACGCTTCGGCGATCGTGGCCGCGGTCGCGTCTGGTATGGGTATCGCCATACAGTATTTTGAAAGGTTACATTGAATGGTTAATATATTATTGTTATTATTTCGAGATCTGGGAAATGGTCCCACAAGATCGACCGATATGGATTCCATAGCCGAGTACGGAGTATCTGTTATTATCATACGTTGTTTAGTTTTAACACGAACCAATTTTTTTAGTTGGCAAGTTAAACAATGTCTAATGTAGTTTTGTACGTCTTTCTTAATATCTGGCCAATAAAAACGTTGTTTTATACGTTTATAGGTTTTTGTTACCCCTTTATGTCCTGCACAAGCAGACTCATGCATTTCGCGAATAATATTTTCCCTATTACTTTCTTCCACACATTTTATGAATCCTAAACAAATAATTATTTTTACATTAATTTTTCGTAGAGTTATACTTATTTGTTTCAATATTTCGTTCCATGAAACGTTTTCAATAAATTCGCTCTTTGCGATACTTATTGAACGTAATTTTTCTTTTAATATAATATTTTTTAAATTTAATAGATTCGTTTTTAGATTATTAATAATTTCTGAAGTACTCAGTCGCTCTTCGTCACGTAACACCATAGCAAAATGCATTTTTCCGTTTTTGTTATTGATTCTTATTTCTCCTGGATTTAAATTGAAAAAATGAGGTAGTAATAATTTGGAAGCCAAATTTCTGGATCCTTCATCTAAAGGCATTCCAGTCGTAGTTATGAAATAAACGTAATTATCTTTTCTCATAAAGAGTTGTTCTTTAACTTCAATGAATTTCTTTTCATCATTTGGTTCTTCGTAAACATCCTTTTCTTCCCAGGACTCGTCAAATTTGTTGATAAAATTATCTATCTCCGTGGGTTGTAATCTTTTGTCTGAGTTGACTATCGTTTCAATTTCCTCGGGGGCTTCTTGTATTATAGGAAGGTTTTTGACTGGTTCTTTTGATATATTTGACTTGTTGGGTCGTTTTGCTCTCTTTTCGTTGTAGTTTGGCCGTGCTATTTTTCCTGCACGACTGCGTGTTTCCATAGAATGATTTTTAATAACATAAACGGGTTCTTCTATTGGATTTCTTGATAACGCGTCAGCATTAACGTTACTTTTACCGGCTTTGTATACGATGTCAAAGTCGTATGCATTCAGTTTTATTCTCCATCTACTAACTCTGGATGTCGGATCTACTGAGTTTTTGAACCAAACAAGTGGTTTATGATCTGTTATAATGAGGAAACGACGGCCTCTTAGATAGCAATCGAACTGAGTAACGGCATACAGTATGGCTAATGCTTCCCTTGAATAAGTATCATATTTTTGCTCGGCTTTGTTTAATACCCGCGAAACATAAGCAACTGGTAGGTCGGTTCCCACCTCTCCTTGTGATAATATTGCTCCTATTGCTGTACCGCTAGCGTCACAAGTCACTATAAATGGTTTATTAAAATCTGCGATTTGTAGTATTGGTTGTTTACACAATTTTTCTCTTAAATCATCGAATGCCTTTTGCACCTCGCTGGACCATAGGAAGGGTGCGTCTTTCTTTAATAAATTACTTAACGGTCTAGCAATACCCGAAAAATTCGCAATGAATCGTCTATAATAACTTGCTAATCCTAAAAATTGACGTATGTTTTTCACTGTCTTTGGAATTGGAAATTTTTTTACTGCTTCTAATTTTTTTGGATCCGGCAAAACCCCGTCTGGTGATAGTACGTGTCCCAGGTACGCTACTTCTCTCTTCAAAAATTCACATTTGTCTGGCTGTAATTTCAGATTTGCGGCGCGTACTCTTTGCAAAAATTTTTCAAACTTTTGGTTATGTTCCTGAATATTTTTAGCGTATATAACTGCGTCGTCAAGGAATAAAAATATTTCTTTGCCTTGCATGCCCTCGAAAACACGATCAATCATTCTTTGAAAAGTGGCTGGAGAATTGCATAATCCCATAGGCATTGTTTTAAATTGAAATAAACCGAATGAAGATGCAAAAGCTGTTTTATGTCGATCTTCTTGAGCTAACGGAACTTGTAAAAATCCTTGACATAAATCCAAGACGGTGAATACACGATTTTCTGGTCCGATTTGATCGATAATATCTAGTATATTAGGTAATGGGTATCGATCCTTTACGGTTTTATCGTTTAATTGTCGAAAATCGACAACTAGTCGGTATCGTTTATTACCCTGACTATCAGGCTTTTTTGTTACTAGAAAAACAGGTGATGTATAATTGGAACTTGATGGTTCAATTATGTCTCCTTCAATCATTTCTTTTAATTGTTTATCAAGTTCGCTTTTGAGAGCATGAGGAAATCTATATGGCTTAGCTGTGATTGGTATGTCGTCGACAGTCGGTATCTTATGTTCTATAGCATTTGTCACGCCTAATTTTTCCTCCTTTTAGACAGAAACAATCCGAATATTTATCAATTAAATTTTCTATAGATTGTCTTTGTTCCTCGTCCATTTTATCAAAATGCAATGCTTCTTTTAATCGTCCATTACGATTAAGTGTACTCGTATCCTCCGTTATGTTAAGTATCCTCGCTTCAGATCGATTGTCAGAAATGTCGTGTATGTCGACCTCTTCACTTTCATAACTATAAAAATTATTAATATAAGGTTTATTTGAATAAACCAAATAACTGTTATTCATTTCGTTTTCGTGTATGGCTTCGACAAATTCTTCAGTTCCTTGTTTTTTATCCATAATATTTCGGTTCTCGGGATAGTATCTAACTCTTCCCCCGACATAACCAATTCTTTGTTATTCAATTTACTAACATTTTTATCACGAGGTCCGCATTTATCGCCCTCCTCGATTTCGTAATCCATTCTTACTGGACAATTCATCTTTTTATCAACAAAATTTCTATAGATTGTCTTTGTTCCTCGTCCATTTTATCAAAATGCAATGCTTCTTTTAATCGTCATTACGATTAAGTGTACTCGTATCCTCCGTTATGTTAAGTATCCTCGCTTCAGATCGATTGTCAGAAATGTCGTGTATGTCGACCTCTTCACTTTCATAACTATAAAAATTATTAATATAAGGTTTATTTGAATAAACCAAATAACTGTTATTCATTTCGTTTTCGTGTATGGCTTCGACAAATTCTTCGTAAATTTTCGTTTATAACTCGTTCATTCAATAAAAAATCGCTAGGGTCCTCATCCTGTTCATTTTCTTTCTGTATGTTTATTAAATTCTCATTATTTATCTCATTTTCAGTTTCTTCAGTTCCTTGTTTATTTATCCATAATATTTCGGTTCTCGGGATAGTATCTAACTCTTCCCCCGACATAACCAATTCTTTGTTATTCAATTTACTAACATTTTTATCACGAGGTCCGCATTTATCGCCCTCCTCAATTTCGTAATCCATTCTTACTGGACAATTCATCTTTTTATCAACAAAATCTTGCTTATTTTCACGAGGTCCGCACTTATCGCCCTCCTCGATTTCGTAATCCATTCGTACTGGACAATTCATTTTTTTATCAACAAAATCTTCCTTATTTTCACGAGGTCCGCATTTATCGCCCTCCTCGATTTCATAATCCATTTGTACTCGACAATTCATCTTTTTATCAACAAAATTTTCCTTATTTTCACGAGGTCCGCATTTATCGCCCTCCTCGATTTCATAATCCATTTGTACTCGACAATTCATCTTTTTATCAACAAAATTTTCCTTATTTTCACGAGGTCCGCATTTATCGCCCTCCTCGATTTCATAAACCATTTGTACTCGACAATTATTAACTGTCTTATTCAATAAATTTTCTGCATTTTTTATTTCATTTTCAATATCATACTTCAGGTCAACTTCGTGTTCACAATTAGTACAGAATGGACTCCCACCCATCCTATCGAACAATGGTGCTTCAATCCTTTAAATAATTTATTTCTTTTGTCAAATTTTGCACTGTTTCCCTAGGAGTTTTAGTTAAATCGAGAGTATCGAGAGTCTGAACTTTTTCTTTGTATAAATTTAATAACGTATCATTCATAGAAAATTCTAAACTCGTGTTTCTTTGTTTATTTACATAACAATCAGTATTTTTAGGCGAACCTGACATTTTATATCTAAACACATTATTCCTTTAATCTCTTTTTTTCTCTCAAAAATGTGAGTTTCCCGGCCGATGCACCAAATTTATTATAATAATTAATACAATCTGTCACGTCCAGACTTGCACCAATTACTATAAAAAATATTACAAGAAGGCAAATGGTTAATAAACCATTCGCGTTCCTTTCGCTCTTGTTTGACTAGGACTAGCCTTACGTCTCCGGGAGTAGCGAGCGAAGTTATTTTGAGAGTAGAGATGCAGGATATAATGTGGGATAAATAAAATAATATGTTTTATTTCGTATTAATTATGCATTATTTATTTAAATATAATATGCTGTTTTTCTTTAAATGAACACGTGAAACTAAATTATTACAGCTTTTTAATGGGCAAAAACACATAAATTTACACTATTTTATTAACAATTGTATAAAATTATTTAAGTCGAATAACGATTAATTTTGATTAAATAAACAAATGTACGGCGAACATATTAACACATTATAGAATAAAAAAATACACAAGGTTATTTTATTATAAACATTAATAATCAATAATTGAAATAGGAATCATTATAAGTAAATGCAGATAAAATAAAAAAATGGTTGTCGTTTAAAACATGAATTATAGTTAATAAATTGTATGTAATAATAATTGTTTTAAAAGAAAAACGGTTGGTTCAGCAATCGAAATAACATAAAATATCAGGTTGCCTTTACGAATAATACAAGCGTATAGATAGCCGAAAAGAATATACCTTAAGTACCCAAATATATAGATATATATATGTATATATATATATATATATATATGTGTGTATATTCGGTGAGGAACGAAGGTCCGCCTTGAACGTGGGTAGCGGTGTCAGATTGCCGTATAATGTCCTGCTAGACCTGCGGGCGTCGACGTTAGATGTGTATGCTGTTGGAGCTCGACGATTTCCAGATGTCGAAGTCGTAGTTCCTCGACTATGGCTTGTAGATGTCAATGATACGTCGCGATTAATCTTGTGATTTTTAATACGTATTACTTAAAGTTCAAGTAGCAGAGCCACGCCCTCGGATAAAAATCAAAGAGTTGTCCAGCAGAGCTTCGCCTTGCGAAAGCTTTAGATGAAAATTTAGGAGTGCCTGTGTCTCTTCTGGGTCCTCTTTATATACCCTAAAATCCTATGCATATGTCCTTGTCTTACGCTTCGCCTTGTCTTACACTTTGCCTTATATGTAGATGTGTAAGTAGTTCTCGATTTTTCTGTGCTTGCACCCGATTGGACCGTTAGATGTGCGTAGTTAAAAATTATCGAATCCCATGCATTCTCTGTATCGCTTCGTAGTTAATTCGGAGAATTTGCTGTCCCCCTTTTATTACTGCGACGTTATCCAAAGAACGGCTTAATTTATTACTTCCTTCTAATGCTCGAATTTTCTAGTCGATGTTTCCCATTGCCGGTTCTTCTCCGAGCATTGATTTTATAGTGCAGTACAAAAAAACTCTTGCGTAACCCTTCGTTTCGATCTCACTATCGGCGATCCCGCTTATATGCGTATTGGCTTTGAATAATATCTTCAACTCTACTTATCAGTCTCTGTTTTGTTTGAAACACTCGTAAAATAATCTGTTCCTTAGTTCTATTTTATATTACTGCATTTACTTAGAATCATTCTTGATCAACCTTATTTTGTTCGTCTTCTACGCCGTATTTTTATTCTAAACTACGCAGTACTTTTTACGAAAAATAATAATATAATTTTCGTCGGGACGCGACATACCAATAATCTTATACCTTGTAAAATCAGTTGATTCTTAGATTATTGATTTAGAGAATCATAGCTAAATAATCATAAACACATGCACTTATTTCAAACATTTAGACGTGTTGCTGGATACTTGTCGCGGGTTCTCCTTGGTGGAGCAGCTGCTCACTACGCTCCAAGGAAGCCAAATGTGATTCAGTGTCTAACGTCGGATTACTTGGTCCTGTTTCTATTGTAAGCAGCAAAATTTTCAATCTTGACAACGCACTGGATTATTTAACATGGAAATAATCAGCACGTCGAGGTAAAAAATCATTTAACACGCAAAATAAAAAAATATTGCATATACAATTTTATGTTGCAATGACGTATTATTAAATAAATTTTATAATTATTTCATTTATTCAGAATATTAAATTTACGAAAACTTTAAGTTAATTATTGCCCCAGTGGAAATTTGAAATTTACCAAAATGTATCAAACTGTATCACAGTGTTTTAAAGTATAGGCAGATGTAGTTTTTCTTTCCAGTTGTGGCACACTATAGTTCACTTTGGTACATTTTGATACACATCTACACACTTTGATACATTTTTGAAAATTTTAAAAGGTTGTATTTCTACCGTATATACTTAGATACACTCTCATATATTTTGATATTCTTTGGTATAGTTTGATACATGTTGGTATGTTTTAATACATTTTAATATATTTGGATACATTTTGATACGATTTGGTATATTTCGGCACAATGTGATATGATTTAGTAATAATAATAAAGGAAAAAATATTTTTACTAAATTTGCGAAAATGTTTTAAAATGTACTAAGATGTATCAAAATGTATGAAAGTGTACCAAAAACATACAAAAATATGAGGACGGAAAACTACATTTTTATACATTTTGGCATACCTTGATATATTTTGGTACACAATGGTACATTTTGATGCATTTCGGTCCAATTTGATACGTTTTAGTACATTTAAAATTTCCACTGGGATGAATAATTTTATCAAATTACTTAATAAACAATTGTATTTTTTTATCTACGTCAGAAAACTTTCTGTACAAAAAGATCAGTCAAAAAGATAAACATTTTATACTCGTTTCGTCAATGCAGATCTCCAGACAAAAACAATTCATCGATTGCTGCACGACACACGCGCGCACACACACATGCACAATGCCTATATATTACATACTATGACACACACTAATCCTACCATTATGGACAACACGGAGGATGATCTATTAACATCACAGGTTCTATTAAAATCAAAACTAATTATACCTGCACTAACTCAAAGCAGTACATAGCAGTCGGAACACACGGAATTCACAAACCAAAACCATTAAACGTATTGTAAAAATAAATACAGAATCCTCACAAAACTCATAAGAAAACAATAAGGAGTAACATTTATTCCTAGCATTCTTAGGTATTAAAAAAAAGATTAAGTACTCTGATGTAGTTGAAAAATGCATAACTTTAGTTTGTATACTTTTTAAATTTTTAAAAACTATATTACATTAAATTGTTATATACTGATGTTTAATTATAATTACATTATTTTAAGTGATTCGGATCCCTTGGATACCGCCCTTGCAGAATTGCGCGAAATAGAAATGTCTGCGAGAACTGAAGATAGACATGATCTTTCTATGGCACTAATGTATTTAGAGGATTTTGCAAAAATACACAGAACTAGCATCGACAAAAGAGATACTAAACTTCTCGTAAGCAATATTCGTAACGGTATCCAGGGCCCAGTTGTGCTCGAAAAATCTTCGATTCCAATTCTTTTCATTGATAGACAATCCGTGATAAAACTGTCAATTTTTAACTTACCGAAGAAAATTAGAATTAATCAACTAAAAGAAAAATTTGGCAACATCATCATTATTACAGTGTCTCTCTTGTTCCAAGCAATTGATTCTTAATTGGACTGATGGTAAAAAGCTGCAGCTTAGAACACAACCTCAACACCAAAACTATTTTAAGGAGGGCCTTCCGCCCATTGCATTTTCTGATAAGGGAATTCCCCAATACTTTCTTAAAACTTTTGCATGTGCAGAAATTATGGAATTGTTTGCAGACTTGCTCCACCCGAATGATTTCCTTAATCGATTCGAAGCATTTCGCTGCGTACCATCCTTAACTGTGAATAGAATTCACTTTAATTTCTCAGCAATGAGATACAATAACAAAAGAGGGCTTGATAATATGCGAGATGATGCTAACTCTTTTAATTTTAGGACTATTACTTTTGCTAAAAATAAAATCGTCTTTAAACCTTCATCAGTTAATAATTTTTTACTTACAGTGTTCCAAAGTCAAAAATTTAAAAATCAACTTAGCTACGAAAACAAATTGTTTGTAAAACATATTGACTTATCGGGGGTAACTATTGACAGATCAACAATTATGTTATTATCTAAAAACTACTCTGTAAACAAATTAACTTTAGGTTGTTTTACCGAGCACTATGAAAAACACTTAGTTTTACCGGAATTAAAGGAGTTAAGTGTTATCAATAACGATAGATTTTTATTTGTTGCAGAAAACTTCAATTTTCTAACTTCGTTAACACTCAATAACTGTAAAGCAGTTAAAATCACTCCTATTTTAGAGTTATTATGTAAACAAAACCATTTAATCTTTTTGCAATTAAGTAATTTCACTTCTACGGATATTCCTTTAGTACAATTTTTTCACTCTGCCTTAGCAAAGTTCTCTAAATTAAATACGTTCATATTCAATTATCACGAAAATGATATTCCTAAGGAATATACGACACCTGAAATAATGTTAGACAGTAACAAAACTATTGTAAATTTAGATTTAAGTAATAATACACATGCGAAACAGTTGTTACCAGCGATCCTTACAAATTTAAGCAATGTGCAATATGTAAATATTTTATGCTTAAATGTTACTGCAGACATTTATCTACCAGTAACTCTACAAAAAATTAAGTTAAATTATTTTCCAGAGATAAATACAATATTTGACAAATTAATTGTAACTAGTGTTAAAAATATCACAATAGTCAACACTTTAAGTGTTAATAATAAGAAGACTAAAGCAATTAATCTCAATTTTGTTGCAGTTATTTAACACTAGACATGGTAAAATCACTTTTATAAAATGTAAATTCAATAATTTTTTTTCTTTCCAAAAGAAATGTGATTCAATAGGAATCAGAAATTTGATCGACAAAAATACTTTAATCATTAATTACTAAGACAATATCTCATGTACATTCTTTTGTATACAGTAATGTAAGAGCTATACAAACTAGTTAGTCGCTGCGTGCAAATAATAATCAGTTTGTTTAACTATAACTAAAAGTAAATGCATTTATTTAACTTAACTACTTTTGTAGGTGTATTGCGACTGTGGTTGCCAAATTAAGGGGTAATATTTTCAAGATGAACTCTGTGTGTGATTGTCAAGTTTTAGCCAATGCACACACTTAATTTTCGTTGTTTTAATTTTTATTTGTCAAAAGAGCGAATTTTTTGGGTGATTTTTATCTATTTTACGCCTATTACCGTATTTTTTTCTGTTAATAGATAAACTATTTTCTTCCGTTAATAGATATTAGCACGTAGCTTTCGCGTATAGTGATTATTTCTGATTATGTACAATATTATATGATGCTACGAAAAAAATTTACGTATTCGTTAAGTCGACTTTACTTCGATGCAACGTCACAAAATCTGAATACATCCCAGCATAATTAGAGATTAAATCTTAAAATAAACTAACGATACAAAAATTTTTAAATTCAAATATTTTTGACTCTACTTGTTGTAAATAAAAAAATAAAAAATGGCGACCTTAAACTTGCACGAAAGGAAAATAATTTTTTTTGCATATTATTTGTATACTCGAGAACACATTTTAACTAAGACTTGAAATTTTTACAGCGGAAAGTTCTTAATCATGGTAATATCTACAATTATTCGACCAAAAATATCAATAATTTTAACTATAAATTTTTTTTAATTATCCAGTTTTACAATAACTTAAAAACAAATGAGGCTAACTGAACAAACCTTCAATCAAAAGATAAATAAATTTATGCTCTACACATGCCTGCTTCACAAACATAGCTATTCGAAAGGTAACCACATACAAATCCAAAACAAAATGGTTTTTAAAAACTAAAATTGAACTTTAACTTAAAATATTTAATATGACTTAAATTTGCATAAATACAGCTTAAGCAAATTATAATTGCTTATAAACATTATAAGCGGTTTTAAAAACTCGTCGATTGAGCAGGAATATAGTTTAATCAGTTTCATAATACCAAAGACATGACACACACACACGCACACACACATCCATGCAGATATTATTTAAAAATTACACATTTAAACTCTCTCAATGTCAAAACATCGTTTAAATCTAAACTGAGAAAAAATTTTTGTTACTATTACAAGGCTACCTCAGCGAGGAAACTAAAGGACTTAAGGGGAAGCCGTAGTACCGACATTACAGTTTTTCGTTTTATTCAGTATATATGCAAAATTTTTAAATTTATCCAACATACCAACAATCTATTTAATATTTATAATTTAGGTATGTTCGTACAATGGCGCTTAAACAAAAATTGACTGCGTAAAACGAAAAATCGATAATGTCGTATATAGACATTATCGATTATATAGTAGGTATATAGACATAAAGTATAGGACTACGGCTTCCCCTTAAAACCAGAGTTTTGAAAACGTCATACATTCGGATCGTGATTTCAGTGAGTAATTTGATTATTCGAATGTACTTTGCATTTGGACATTGATGAGTTAAAGGGGTATGGGCATTATAAAATGTAATGCAATTAAGGGTAGAGTATGGTCGAAAATGATAAAAAAATCAAATTTTTTATTAATTTAAAAACAAGTTTTAAATGTTATGTAGAATGTGCGTAAATAATTTTTAATACTATAAAGCTTATATGTCTAGATAATTTGAGCATAGCATAATGTTCAGTTAATGCAATAAGTCATTGATCTTAAAGTTTAAAGTTAAATAACTCGAAAATTATTTCATATACCTTGAATAGATTCCTTGCAGGATAATTTTGATCGTAGCCTCCTGAAATTTTGCACACATCGTGAGATATGTATGAGTTATAAAGTTACACAGCCTTTTTTCTTTAAAGTTAAATGTGACATTTTTATGTTCATTTTTTTAATGAAAATCATTACATTTTTAAAACAATTAGTTAATCCAATTGGGTTCATCAAGGCAGAAATGGCATTTTTATAGATACACCATATTCGCTGTGTAAAGTTGAAGTTCATATACATATATAAATAGTATATTACATACCATGGCCAGTAAAATAAGAAATGTCTCGGATCACGTGTAATTGTCGGCCGAGGCGAAGCCGAGGTGGACGAACATGTGATCCGAGGCTTTCTTTTTTACTGGCCAAGGTGTGTATACTATTTTTCTGCTCGACGTAGCCGGAAAACGGCAACTTCAATTCGAAGTTGCCGCTTTCCGGCCGGAGGGCAGAAATTTAAATTTTCTTCGATTAAAGCCCTTCGACAACTTTTATCCTGCAAGGAGTTCTGTTTTAAGCCTATTTTTGATAATATTTTAATATTTTACTTAATTAATGAGTTAAAAATCATCAATAAAGAATATTTTTTATAATATATTTTATAAACATGACATTTGACATAATATTTTATAAAAATTACAATTTTTATAACCATACTCTACTCTTAGTAACTTGTAAATCTCATACTTCTCATCTTTTGATTTGATGTAGAGTGTTCCATACACAACAAAAAAAACTAGCATTTGATAAATAATTTTTTTACACCATTCTTAGTAAAGCGTATAATAAATTTGGCTCCGCTTTTTTTTAGATGGATCATAACTTGTTTAAGAAAACAAAACGTTTATGCAATGGCTACAGTTACAGACATTGGAAACGTAAAGTTAAACAGGAAACTGATATTTGCAAACGCCGAATAGAAACCAAATTACTTTATTTTAAAAATTAGAATTCTTACCTTAGAAATATTTTTAGAGATCACAAAAAGTATTATGAATGTAAACAGTGCACCGAAAATGTTGCTGAACCTAACCAACTTTCGCAGAATAATAATTATTCAACATCTAATTCAGAAAATACGGATACAGCTAGTAGTAAGCAAAGCTTAATAAATGTTGATCCTGTCATAATTAAAGACAATAGGCGTTTGATAATGGTTTCCAATGAAAATTATGTTACTTATTTGAAATTCGTTAATAGCTATAACGACGAGAAAATAAATAACGACTTGAATGTAAATGGTTTTGATAGTAAAAATTCTGAGAAACGAGAAGACGAGACTCGGTCAAGTGCTGATACTTATACTGCTATCTCTGATTCGTTAAAAGACGTGATAACTACTTGGTCTGGTTTATTAGGACTAGTTACAGGAGACCCTTTAGATCCAATGCACATTAATTTATTTAGGGTGTACACGCAAACTATTTCTTATCTGATTAATGTCAACGACTCGGTATAAATTGCCTCAAGCAAAAGTAAATAAAATCTCAGCTAAATTAGTATCATTGAAAAAACACTTTCCATGTGAATTTTTCCGGAAGCCTCGAAGTTTAAATTACGTTAAGCGTTGTAAAGCTACTGAATGGAGATTAATCATTCTATATATTGGAGTAATCGTTTTAAAAAACGTTGTATCCCATGGCGTTTATTTAAATTTTCGAACTCTTCACGTTGCAATCACTATTTTAAATAATCCTGTATTGTGCAAAAATCAAATATATCTGGATTATGTAAAAACCCTTTTACAGAAATTTGTTGAGCACTTTGAAAAATTGTATGAACCGGAATTCGTCTCATACAATATACACAACTTATTGCACATCACAAGCGATGTAAGAAAGTATGGTGAGTTGAAACAGTTTTCAGCATTCAGATTCGAAAATTCTATTAGATTAATCAAGAGATTAATAAAAAAAGGGAATCAGCCACTACAACAACTAATGCGCAGATGTTATGAAATTGAACTAATATCGAAGACAAATCCTTGTAAAACAACAAAATTTATTGAATTATCTCAAGAAAATAATGTAGGTCCTCTGCCACATCATATTAAAAGTACTATACAATACAAATCTGCAAAATTTTCCACCTATCAAATCAATTGTCAATATTCGAAAGATAGCTGCGTATTAATCGATGATCTATACGTGTTCAATTGTATGAATTTTATTAAAAATGAAGATGGTGAAGTTGTTGTCATAGGAAGAGAAATGAAGAACATAGAAAGTTTGTACACTGTTACTTGCTCGTCTACTAACTTAAATATAAATATCTGCGAAGAAACAATTAAAGATATATGTTCTTACAATGTCGAAAGGATCACGTCAAAACTATGTAAATTTCCTTATGAAGGTAAATTTCTCACTGTCCCAATATTACATACTTACTCCGCAGAGTAACATATATAACAGGTATGACTACTCATAAATTTTTACAATTTAAAAAATTTGTTCAATAATCGATTGTTTACCGCTTTTTAATTACAGATTTCGATTGGTCAGGCACCGAACATATAATGTACATATTTATGCAGTTGTTGTTGGACACTTGTCGCGGGTTCTCCTTGGTGGAGCAGCTGCTCACTACGCTCCAAGGAAACCAAATGTATTCAGTGTCCAACGGCGGATTAATTGGTCTCGATTAATCGAAACCAAACATGCAAAACATACATCCCTTATGCAATTATTTACTATGTTTAATGTTTTGAATTTTAATGAAAAGTAAGGATATCGTAATCATAAATTAACACACGCACTTATTTCAAACGTGTAGACGTGCTTGCTAGATACACTTGTCGCGGGTTCTCCTTGGTGGAGCAGCTGCTCACTACGCTCCAAGGAAACCAAGTGTGATTTAGTGTCCAGCACCAAATAAATTGGTCTCCTCACAGTATGCCATAATAAGAATTCTTGTATTCATAGTAAACGTATATTTTTCGAATACATGTACGGCTAAAACCAAACCGAATGAAAAATTATCAACAGATCCATCATACTTACCGCTGCAAGAATATTTTCCTTTTTTTTTATCTCATGGACCTTGTAATATATACGGATTGATCGAGAGTTGTATATAAATAATAAGAGAACTGCCGGATGTTGAAGCTGAGTTGGTTGCTAGAGAAAGCACATTTACTAGAAGGTACACTGCGAATCTCAGTTTTAACATTGTTGGAGTCCTTAGGAATATATCGCGCTTACTCTAACGCCGTTGAATCACTTGTAAAATGCGTAATTTAAGGTGGATGTGTTGAATTGTCCAAGATGTGGTAGTAAAATCGAATCTCAATGGGTTAAATAACGAAACTTAACGAAACAACGGTCAACCGCTATAGGTAAATATTTTAACATAATAATATATTAATATATTATTAAATACATATACTAATTGTCAGGTCTGTTTGTCATACAGTAGTCATCGATTGCAGTGAATCTAACAACGTCAAACTCAACGGCAAACTCAACGACATTGCAAGAATTTGTGTCTAATTTACTGCCCATTGTGATGCACTGAACACCGAATGATTGCGTTCTCTTAGTGCTATTTGTTCTTAAATAGTTTCATTGGTTATATTAATGTGAGTATACACAATTCGTTAGCTATATTTATTTTTACTTATATATTTTTTAACTATGATCTATTTTCAATTTATGTAGAGTTAAAATTTTACTATATGACGCATCCTCAATACTTTCATTTCACACGCACAATTTCAGCAATTTGTAATACTATTGCATACCAATTTGTAACAATAATAATTTTCACTACTCTCTTCTTGCATAAATGTTCAGTAATTAGCAGTATTATTTATTTTGCTCGCATAAATAAACATAAATTACTTATCTGAAAGTTAATGATTAATAATTGTATTTTAATAGAATCTTGCAGTCATTCAATTTAGTACTTTTGAGAAAGATGGATGACAGCAACTACCTTCTAATGTTGATAAATGATAGCAGTATTCCTCTTGAACTGATATTGAGAAAGGTGAAGGCAACGCAATGTAGTGAAATAAATAAGGACCGAGAGCATTTTGGTGAATATCATCATCTATTCCCGCTATTAAAAAGAAATAGAAATAAATTTATGCAGTACGTAAGCATGGAGTTGGACACATTCAATTATATACTAGCTAAAGTGGAAGAGTATCTAATGAAAAAATGGTGTAATTTTCATAAACGACCCATTTTAGCAGAAGAGCGACTAGTTCTTACGCTAAGGTACGGAAGTAATTGTAGATCATATTCAATTTTTTATTTATATTATTCTAGTCATTGTCGATTTCGAGTATTTGTCTCCGTATTTCTGCATATACATTACATCACGTTAATGTCAATCATTGTTTATTATCAGTACATGTGCATCTTTCTATTTTTTTGTGGATTTCTTGCAACTGGACAATCTTACACTGATCTGTCATTTACTTTTCGTATGGGAATCTCTACAGTCAGCACAATAGTCAATGAAACGTTGGATATTTTATGGAAAATCCTGCAACCAATTCATATGCCTGTGCCAACAGTAGATGACTTTTTAAAAATTGCTGAAAATTTTTTTAAGAAATGGAATTTTCCGAATTGCATCGGTGCAATTGATGGACGCCATGTTCGAATAAAAAAACCTCCTCATTCTGTTGCTTTATATTATAATTATAAACATTTTTATTCGACAGTGTTACAAGCTGTTGTAGATGCTAACTACAAATTTATAGTAATTGATGTTGGAGCGTTTGGTCGCTCAAGCGACGCTGGAACATTTAAAGCTTCAAGTTTTTACAAAGCTTTAGTACAAAAAAAATTACAAATCCCTGCGGAGTCTGAGCTCCCCAATTCGTCAATAACATTTCCTTTTTTCTTCATTGGGTATGGAGCATATCCATTATTGGAACATATGCTCAAACCATATCCAGGCAAAAATATACCCATGGATCAAAAGATTTTTAATCAACGTTTAGCTTGTGTTCGAGCAGTGGTAGAAAATGCATTTGCATTCGTATGTCAGAAGTGGAGAATCTTTTACAAGACAATCGATAAACCAATAGACAGTGTTAATTTGATTGTTAAAGTAACGTGTATATTGCATAATGTTATTATTGATTTACAGCAGGATAACAGTATTCCTCACCGTATGCAAAATGTTGAAAACAATGTTATGCCAAAAATTGGCGAACAAAACATATTAAGTATAGGCTTAGGAAAAGAAGTAAGAGAAGACTTAAGTAATTATTTTCTGGAGAATCCTCTAGACAACATTTAACAAGTTAACTCAAGAAATAAAACATAGCCGTGTCAGAAATAATACATCAATAATTTGTTATGAAAAAAGATATTTTTTGTTTTTAATAATTACAGACGTCAAGAAAACAATTTTGGTAATTTTTTCATATTTATTGCTTCAATAACTGTCGAACAAATTTCAAATTTCGAAGCCCGATGTATCTTCATGACATGTTTCTGGCTATAACAGTCGATGTAAATGTGTGTATATATGTATATATAACATACCAACAAGTAATCACTAATCATATGTTGACAGATAACCTGTACCCTCACCTCAAAATGATTTAGACTTACTCCAGAAACAAAAGACAAAGCAAGGTTAGGCAAGACCTATTCGTACAAACTTCAAACAGGGTCATCAAAAAAAAAACTATCTTGGCATGAATCAAATGTTCCATAAAATAAGTGACAATAAGTTATCATTATGGACGATCAAATTGAGCAACTCATTCACGAAGTGCAATCTCGGGAAATTTTGTGGAATCCACAACATCCCCTGACAAAAAACTCCTGGAAGAAAGGAAAAGAGTGGGATTCAATTGCCTCTAACTTGAACCTTACAAGTAGGTCTATGTTTTTTTATTTATTTATTTAGCTTTACCATAATTTTTTACGTAATGTCTTACAATTTGAATCATGCGGGAGACGCGGTAAATAACCTTAAAGGTAATCGTAGTATTCGAGACAAGACTGTTGCCAATAGAGGAGTGCGTGTATCGAATACTTTTTTTCTTATTGATTTTTATACAATATTACAGAAGCTACAGCTAGGAATAAGTGGCACAATTTGTCTAAAAAATTCAAAGCCGAATATCTTAAAGAACAAGCCACACGATCAGGGGATGGTACGGAGGACTCGTACCAATCTGAGTGGCCATATTTTCAATCCTTACAATTCTTGGCTGACAAAATTTTGCCCCATAATATTGGAGGTAACCTAACCTTTTTGTTGGATGAAGAAGAGAGTACTTCGATCGAAACAGAGGTAAGCAATTCAGTTATTCCTATAATGTCAAGACCTAGAGCGAAAATTTCAACATCAGAAAAGTTATTAGAGATGGAGGGAAAGCGGATGGCCTTAATAGAACAGGCGTTAATGAACAAAGAAAATTTAACCAAAGGAGTGGATGAAACCTCCACAACGAGTTCTATGCTTTTTTTTCAAACATTACTGCCGCATGTTGAAAAAATTCATCCCTCGAAAAAATTATCGTTTCATAACGACATAAACAAAATAGTATTTCAATATGCATATCCAAAAGAAAATTGGAAAGCGATTTTTGAACAAACAGTATCTGATGGTTTTTTGCAAAGCAAGCCGTGGCTAAAGCGATTGAGAAACGATGATGATGATGGTAAGAGTTTAGTTTTATTTATTTTTATATTTATTTATGTATATAATGCATATTAATTTTATTACGAAAAATTCAGATTGTATTATTGTTGATTGGCAACGCCCAAGTAACAGAATATCGCATACAAGGTATATAAAGCCCGAACCAATAGAAGAAAAATTTCGCCCAACTACTCAACGTAAACCTTACCAGACCCAGACCTTGCAACATGAGACTTATCATCATCGTGACGGACAGAACAGCAATGGTAAAAAATTAATTTTATGTACATTCGCAAATTTAGTACAACAGTACTTTAGCGTTAACAGTACACACACACACACACACACACACACACACACACACACACAGACGCACGCACATACACATACACACCAATCCAAAATGCTCGAAATCCAACAGCACACACACAATAATATTACATTAATTAATTAATAATTTCATAAAATTTGTTTGTAGTTGCATCGCATCACTGCAGAAATGATAGCTGCTGTAATAATTATAATCCACCGCCACTGGCAATTTCGAATCCTTCTACATCAGTATGTTCGTCTACACAAGCCTGTCCGTCGGTACCAGGATGTTCGTCCAGACGAAACTGTTCGTTTGCACAAGGATGTTCGTCGACACCAGGCAATCGCCCGCAGATGTCAAGTCAAGTGAACGAACATGTAGAACATGCAGCGCAAATAAATGCTACTCCAACACGCGCATCTTTGAATCCACCGACAATACCAGAAAATAATTTAAATCAAGCACTAGTGCCTGATGATACAATGCAATAATTACAATGTCTTGTTAATAGTCGCTAATAATTAATTGATGTATTATTCCACGAGCTTTTATAAATATTCCAAAAAAAATATAGTAAAACTAAGCCACGGCGTTTGTTGTGTGTTAATGAAATTATTGTATACCAGATTGAACACTAAACCGATCTTTTGATTGTATTAGAGATGCCAAAAAAAATTTTGTCAGAATTTCTCCTTACTATATAGTGGTGCTTATGTAAAGTTTATAAATTACAGATTCGATGTCAATAAATTTCATAGAATTGTTTTGTTAACAGTAAACCATGTATGAAAATAACAACACATTTAGAAAATTTGTAAATAAGAGAAAAAAGAAGAAATTGAGGGTAAATGAAATTAGAAAAAACTTATTAGAGTGATGACAATAATTATTATTTTACAAAAACAAACATTTTTATAGGAGCACAAATCATTTGCAACATCTCACAATTATTAAATGTACTTCTTATCAAAATACACTATCATATATGACATTTTTATTTATATCAAGATAGTCGTTGATCAGCTGTGGAGGCTGTCCGCCTGTAGGAGTCGTGGTGTAGCCGTGGATTTGCTACATAATCTTAGCTAGCCATGGGAGGTGTGGTAAGACCGCGGAATTGTTGCGTAACCATGGAAACTTCAGATACCCGTGGTTAGCTATGGGAGCTGTAGTAAGACCGCGGGATCGCTGTGTTACCATGGTAATTTCAAAAGCCCGTGGCTAGCTATGGGAGCTGTGGTACGACCGCGGGTTTGCTGTAGGAGCCGTGACATATCCGCGGTACCATACGGTCCCAGGGAACAAATGCGACACCTAGAGTCTGCTAATGTTACTTGGGAAACTGTAAAAACTCTTGACTGTTGAATACTTTATGTTGAATCAACAGCCTCCCGATCAAGTGTGCCGTCACGAGTTAAGTTATCACGCTAATGTTTCATTTATCACGATAATTGATAGATATGCTCTCCGTCGATAATCCGCATGCGAGTAGGTTAAGATTATAGCTCGCTAGTATAGATTAGTACCTATACCTGCAAATGTACGGTTAATAAATTTGTTCTCGGATGTCGCGTACAATCCGCATACAGGGAAAAACGGGGTATTTTTGTACTTATTCAATTCTTTATTTTTTTCTATGTACAATATTTGTAGGTATATTTAAATGCATGAAATACTTCTCGATATTACGTGAATAATTGTGGTACATACAACTATGAAATTCGGTAGCTAATACTTAGTGTCTTAAAATTTAAATACCTATATCTGTATATAACAATTAGTTTTAGACAGTTTGCACGCGTTCAATAGGTATCGCTTTTTATTACGAAATCTACTAATTTTTGAATGCTCTTCCTATCTCTTGCACCGGGATCCGAACAACGATTGTCAGTGATCTATAGTTGTTGTTGTATTCCACGGTTTACAACGGTCACTTCGTATATGTTGATTATTAATGACAAACTGTTAACTCAGGGCTCCTGGGAAATTGCTCTTTAAGTATAAACATATAACATTTTCTCTAGGTAATGTCTGTTTATTGATAGATTCAATCATAGATGAAATAAGCAATCTATGTATAAATGTTCGGGGACGTCGGCGGCTGGGCTTACGATGGCATGTTATAGGTATGTGACAATCATTTATAAATATGGTACCTCAAATGTTTAAGCTTGATAGAGGTAAATAGAGTTGCAGTAACCAGCTGTTTTTGACGATTTCTCTATCGATGTTACTCAATCCTTAGATATTTTTATGAATAATATGTGCACAGATACATATATATCTCGCACCTTGAGCCTATCTTGAATACCCGGGATGAAAATTTAATTTAATTAATAAATTTCGATTCATTTCATTATTTTAAGGATAATGCACATGTCCTATAGCAACTTAAATGCTCTCTTAAGCTTTCTAAACATTATCGGGTAAACATTGCTCTTGCAGATTTCAACTATAAATTCTTTAATTATTTTCTACTATGAAAGCACTATAAGCCTCCGGATCTAAAGAACCGAGGTTCAATTCCCGCGGGTTGAAAATTTTTTTTTATTTTTTTTTTTAGTTAAAATTTTGTGCATTTAAAAATGTATTTTTTCGTTTGTCCAGGACATTTTTAAAATTTTTACAAGAAATACATTTTTCAAAGGCATTTTCAACGTTGCTCAAACGTTGTTACAACGTTATTTCCACCTATTGCGGCAACACATAAATCTTAGCGGACATATCCCACGCTGTAGCAACGTTTTTCTAACGTTTCAACAACTTTTATAACAACGTTGTAACGTTGTCAAAGCAACGTTGCCACAACGTTGCTACAACGTTGTGTGCTAGTAGGGTAGCTTATCATGTGACATTTACAGTTACCTTGGAATCGTAGCATTGCAAAATTTTTTTCACTGCACACGCTGCATAAATTCGAATAAAAATATTTATAACACACCCAGGACTAGTGAATGTGCTGCATTAATAGTTTCGAAAAATAATGAAATTCCAGAAATTGCCGATTGACGTGTTTATCCAAAAAATTCACCAGATAATCATGAAAGCGTGATTTTAAAAAAACTATCATTCCATGTTGATCCGATGGTATTTGTTATTTTATTTCCTTGAGGAGATTTAGGCTGGAGTCCAATTTTGAAACAAAATTCAAATACTTGTAAGAGACTATCAGCTTTACAGTATTATTCTTACAGACTTGCATATGGAATTAATTCTAAATTTGATCCTATATTATATTGTAGTCGCTTAATACAACAATATCTTTTTCATGCTTATATAATTACAGAAAATAATAGATTAAATTTCTTTCGTTATAATCAAAATTAATTAAGAATTGAATGTTGTCAAGGATTATTAGATCATGTTGAAAAATGTGCCTCAAATAATTCTATAAACCTTGAAAATAATGAAAGATCAGGTAATATTTACATTTTGCCAGCAACGCATATTGTTAGTCCGAGACATAGACATCAACTGTATCAAGATGCTATGACTATTAATAAAGAAATTGGTAGACCAGATTTATTTATAACTGTAACTTGCAATCCAAATTGGCCAGAAATAAAAAGAGTTATTGCGAAATTTCCTTTAGGTACTACATGTATTGATATACCTAATATAGTAGCACGATTATTTTTTCTTAAATTACGTGTTATTTTGAGAGATATTTTAAGTGGTAATATGTTTGAAAATATTATTGCATATATATACTATTAAATTTAAAAAAAGAGGATTACCTCATGCACATTTATTGTTTGTTCTTGATTATAAAAATAAACTTCTAAATCCGAAAGATATTGATGAAATTTATTAGTGCTGAAATACCTGATGATGAAAATCTACCAGAATTAGTCATTAAACATATGTTACATGGACCACATTCAGAAAATACACCCTGTTACGATTACAAAAATAATAAATGTTCCAAAAAATTTCCAAAAAACTTTACTGATTTTACATATTTTGATGAAAATGGTTTTCCTCATTATAAAAGAAGAGATAATAGTACTAAAAATTATGAATATAATAAGAAAGTAAATGGAGAAATTGTTAAAGTAAATAATTCAATGGTAGTACCTTATAATGCTACTCTTTTACAAAAATATAATTGTCATATTAATACTGAAATTTCATATTCTGTAATGAGTATTAAATATTTGTATAAATATATACTTAAAGGTTCTGATAGAGCATACATAGGTTTACAAAAAAAAGATGAAATATTTGATGAAATTACTGATTATATTGATGCGCGGTATATAAGTCCTATAAAAGCCGCTTGGAGAATTGAAGAATTACCACTTTCTGGAAGATCTCATACAGTAATTAGATTAGCAGTGCATACGGAAAATCAACAGCAAATTATTTTTGAGGAAAATAAAGAAAAAGAAACTTAGAAAAGAATAATTATGCGACTCTTACTGCATGGTTTCGATTAAATTTATGTGATGATACTGCAAAAAATATAAAATATTCAAATATACCAAAATTTTATTTATTTAATACAACAACAAAACCATGGGTTAAAAGAAAAGTTTTTTCTAATGCTTTAGGTAGATTATGTAATGTTAGTATTAAATATACAGAGAGATTTCATTTAAAATTGATTTTAAATCATAAAAAAGGAGTGACATCTGTTAGTGACTTAAAAACAAATGATAATATTTTATACAAAACATTTAAAGAAGCAGTTATAGCCATGGGATTAGTAGAAACCGATAAACAGATTTTAAAGATTTTTGAAGAAGCTGCAAGTATTATGATGCCAAAAGAATGTAGAAAATTTTTTTCGTGGTACGTTGAAAATTTTAAATCGCTCCAAAACTTGAGAATAGGCTCGAAATATCTTCCAGAAGATAGAAAAAAATTTTAGGTGTTAAAAATAATTTGCCTAAGAGTTATTCCACCATGAAAAACGGAAATTTTTCAATTTTTTAGAAAAATTACTATTTACACAGCCAGTTATCTCAAAATCTATTGATTTTTTTTTAAAAAACATTATAAACAACTTTTGTTCAACATAATCTTCAGAACTTATCTACCTGCGTTACAATTCTTAATTTTAAAATCTCGAAGAGATAGAACGCCCGGAAATATTGAATATAAAAAAAGGTGACCACGCCACAATTGATTTTGATCTAACACCGCTCAAAAGAACACATTTTTAGAGTTTTCGATTGGCGGTGATTAGCTTATTGGCCAAGACTGCTGTTGTAAGTTATGCCTCATAAACATCATAAAATCACTAATTTTCATGTATTTTAGGGCATAGCACACACACACACACGCACCCGTGCCGGGTTTGCTGGTCCCGCATCGTGGCGCCTCCCCAGGTGGTGGATAGGGGAATGCTTTCCAGATATGGATGGTACCGAAAAAATCAAATATTCGGGGCGAACCAAAACCAGATAGGGGAAGGCACTCCGAAATTAAACCAATTATGGATAGTGAGGTTAAAACAACACTACCCCAAGCGGGCATGGCAATCCTGTCAAATCCCGCCACTGATTTCGATCAGGTGAAAGCCCCGGTAGTCAGTGCTGGTCTCACGGATTTTGGGGGGGACCAAACTCACACCGTTAAAATGGTAAGTGCTGTGGAGGTTGGTCACTCGGCCTTTGTAGTATCAAATGCTACGTGTGACCTGCCCTCGACTGGGATGTCGAGTGACGCTGACGGAGCCTTCCTCCGTATGCGTGAAAAAATAGACACCTTGGTGGAGTTTGTTCTTAACAAGAACAATATCCACAAGGAAATTAAGTCTATGGCGAGGGCTACCAGCAGGGCCCTACGTGAGTATGCTCGGGTAAGAAACGCGCAGCACCCGAGAGGAAGCGAAGATAGCTCGGTGAGCACGTGCAGAGATGGAACATGCCAGACGTCGCCTATCTTTTGCAAAGAGGCGCGCCAAAATAAGGCAGACGAGAAAGAGAGACCCTCTCCACCACAGAATCCGCCGAAGAGGAAGAAACAGGCAAAACAACCAGCCAAGGAAACCGGACTAGTCGAACCTAGTACCGGAAACAACAGTGACCAGCTGAAGTCACGCGAGTGGGCAACAGTTGTACGCAAGGCCAAGAAACCAGGCCAAAAGCGCAAGCAGCTGGAGCAGACCAAGGATGTCGGAGGGCCGGCTGGGGTGGTTAAAGGACCGAAGGCGGTCTTGAAGCCAGTCTGTCCAGATGCCATCAAGACCAAAGCGATGGCAGCGCGGTCTTACTCCGACATCCTGAGACAAATTCGAACGGCTCTACACCTCAAGCCACTCGGAGAGAGAGTTTCGAATATCCGACGCACAAAAGCGGAGGAGCTCTTGATAGAGCTGGGTAAGCCGGGAGTCACAGCTCCGGAACACCAGGCCGCGGTCTCGTCCACGCTAGGTGGTACAGCGGAGGTTCAGCTACTGTTCCACAAGAAGTCCATTTTAATAAAGGACATGGGCGAGGCTACCACGACGGAAGAAGTAGCGGATAGTCCTACAGAGGCACTCTAACGACCAGCGTTCTACTACCGGTGGCAGCAGCAAAAAAGCTGCTGCAAAATGGGAAGCTTCGGATAGGCTGGATGAACTGCAGGGTTCAACTTCGCGAGGCTGTCTCGCGATGTTACCGATGCCACGAGACTGGCCACATCGCGAGGAACTGCAAAAGTGCAGTTGACCGATCATCGCGGTGTTTCCCGTGCGATCAAAAGGGCCACAAAGCAGTGGATTGCGTGGCAAGTAAGGCCATAGCCACGCGCGGGGTTAAAGCACCTGTCAAAAATGGCTAGGGTGCTACAAGTCAACCTAAACCACTGTGCAGTGGCTCAGGATTTGCTGCCACAGTTGGTCAGGGAAGAAAATGCCGACATTGCCATCGACAGCGAGGAGTATAGGGATCTCAGTGTGCCGAATTGGGTGGGTGATGCCACTGGTAGAGCGGCCATCTGGGTATGTGGAAACCTCCATGTATAAGCAAAAATGGCCTCTTCACTCCCCAATTTCACCTGGGTGGAGGTGGCGGGTATACGACTATACAGTTGCTACCTCCCACCCAGTGACAACATCGAGGAGTTCCTGAGATCCCTTAATGCCATCGTCACCAACGCGCGGTCCTCTCGAGTGCCAGTAGTCATTGGAGGGGACTTCAACGCTTGGGCGACGGAATGGGGCAGTTCTAGAACTAACACCAGAGGTCGGGCACTCCTCGAGGCCTTTGCGATACTGGGGTTGGAGATTGTTAACACCGGGACGGTTCCCACTTTTACTAGAGCGGGTAAGTCCTCCATAATAGATCTGACCTTCGTCGATCCTAGATTGATGAGGGGGGGGGGGTCTGAATGGAAAGTTAGTGATCGTTTCACGGGAAGCAACGATCAAGTACTCGCGTACCTGCTCCAGCTGATCAACAGAGTAGCAGGTCGGAACAAGCCAATATATAGGAGGTAGGGACCATCTACGTTCGACCGGGAGATGTTTCTCTGTGCTCTTGAAGAGGTAACAGTGGAAGGAACACCGGAAGAGCAAGCCCAGGAACTCATGCGTGCCATAACAATGGCTTGCGATGTCTCAATGGCCAGAAAAATAAACCCTCTTGGCCGTCCACCAGTTTAGTGCTGGAACGAGAACATCGCAGAAAAACGAATTGAGTGTCTGCGGGCTCGGCGACTGCATCAGAGAGCTCGGAATAAGCCGCAGTATCAAAAGCTAATTGCGGATTATGAATTATGACGCAAAGAGCTTAAGTCTGCCATCAACGAAGTGGACCGCGACCCCTGGGGTAAACCGTACAAAACGGTGATGAACAAGATGAAACCCAGGGGCGCCACAACACCCACGTGTCCGCACTTCCTTGACAGAACCGTGCGCTGCCTGTTTCCACAACATCAGAAGCGAGCAGCTGACATGGGCTTGACGGTGGCAGACGATGCAGTCGTGCCGCCAGACGTTAGTGCAACCGAGCTGACAATGGCTACAAAGAAAATACAGGTCCGCAAAGCCCCAGGACCGGATGGAATACCTGGTCTGACCATTAAGACCGTTGCGCTGAATGTGCCACATATTTTTGCGGACACATTCAGTGCTTGTCTCAAAACGGGATGCTTTCCGGTGCAGTGGAAGGTGCAGAGACCGGTGCTCCTCCCCAAGGGGAATAAACCTCCGGAGGAGCCATCCTCGTACCGTCCGCTCTGCCTGCTGGATATAGCCGGGAAGCTATTCGAGAGAGTGATATGTGCCAGGATGCAGGCAACTATTGGACGAGTAGGCGACCTGTCCGACAATCAGTTTGGTTTCCGAAACGGGCGTTCAATCATCGACGCCATAAGCCGAGTTGTTGAGCTGGCTACCAGTGCCATCAGTGGTACCCGGAATTCGAGGCGTATGTGCGCCATTATCGCCTTGGATATCCGTAACGCTTTCAACTCGGCCCGATGGGACAACATAATGTTATCCTTGGAATATCTGAAGCTACCGCTCTACCTCCGCTAGATCACCTCGAGTTACATCGCGGATTGTACCCTCCTCTATGATACCGAGGATGGCATGCACTCTATAGTATTACCGGAGGCGTGCCACAGGGTTCGATCTTGGGGCCCCTTCTCTGGAACGTCGTGTACGACGGGCTGCTGAAACAACAGCTTTCCAGGGGGGGCGTCGATGGTGACCTTTGCAGACGACGTGGCGTTAGTCGTCGTCGGTAAGAGTATCGAAGAGGTGCAATACCTTAGAGATATCTCTATTGAGGTAGTAGCGGGATGGTTAAGCAACCATGGGCTGCGTCTGGCGGCTGAAAAAACAGAGACGGTGCTTATATCTCGAACGAAGCAAAGGAGGTATGCCACCCTTACCGTAAACGGTAGGTGTGTAAGATCGGTGGGCACTATGAGGTACCTGGGTGTCCCCTTGGATGCGCGGCTATCGTTCAAGGAACATCTCTTGAATGCAGGGACGAAAGCGGCACAAGTAGCTGGGGCTCTGTCGGGCTTAATGCCCAATATCGGAGGGCCGTAGCAACCTCGCCAGGCTCTTTTAGCGACAGTTGTAAGCTCTGTAATCTTGTATGGAGCTCCGATTTGGGCAGGTCCGATAAGTAGCAACAAAACCTATGGTGCGGCTTGCCGACCAGCCTGCAGAATAGCCGCTTTGAGGGTAGCTCATGCGTACAGAACAGTGTCCGATATAGCCCTCTCGGTGATCGCCGGATTCCCGCCCATCGATCTCTTAGCGAAAAAAAAAAAAACTCACTCACACACACACACACACAAACGCACACGCACACACACACATATATATATCTATACATATATAACATATGTATATATATAACATATATATATATATTGTAACAGTTTGATTGCCGCACGGATGTTTATTTTAATATCGCGGCTGCTCAGCGGTACGGTTAAACTTACCGTATTTAAATAAACGTATTTTTCCCGCGTTGCGGCGGCGGTTACCTGTCCGCTCTACCAAATCTGTTAAGTGTTAGTCTGAAACCGAATTACTGTTTCAGATAACAACCAGGTACAATTCAAATCAGAAATTGACCGCGAAACAGGGATATCGCGTCGAGCACTTGTCAACCAGAAATATACGAGCTCTTAGGATTAAGGAAGGAATCGTACGTGGGTTAAATTCAATTAATCGAACACCGGATTGAATTCTAATAATAATATGAATTTATTGAAATAAATAAATAAAGATAAATAATAAACAAAATCTGATTGTCTCCGAGGTCTACGCTTTGAATTACAAGTCGGTAAACGGCCGATTTGTAGAGAGAGGGGGAAAAAATATTGCGAACTAAAATAATATTCCCAGTCAACGGGATTGGTATAACGCAATAAGATTAATTATTATTGCGAATAAAAAAACACGATTGCGTGAGATGGTACCACTTACTTTATACGCTGCTGTAGTCGTTCGTAAACAACGATCAGCCGATCGGTCGCTCTCTCTCTCTCTCTCTAACTCTCGCTGCAGTATAGGACGGGTTGTCCGTTCGCCCGTGCACCGAGGTTGTGTGGCTGCAAGTCGGTTCACAGTGTTGCACCACTCACTGCAACTGCAGAATCGGCCTGCAGTCAAAACGCACACACGTAACGCACGGCAAAACACAGCACGGCGAAGCTGAACATGGGACGCGGGGTGATCACACCTGTCGCGTAACATGGTGGCTATATCTCTTCCCAGCGCGCGCGAATCTCCCCCTCACCTCTCTTATAAGGTGCGTGCGCGAATCTTTCGCGCGCGAAGTTGATCTCGCCCGTGAAGCCACGATGAACCGAACCGAATCGAATCTTGCCGGCCCGAGCCGATGCGAACATTACGATACTGTTCGCTCGTGTTGCTCGAATTTGTCAAACGGTAATGTAAACAATACTTTACCGCTACAATATATATAACATATATATAACATATATATAACTCAGTCCCTGATGAGTAGCAGCAGCGAGCTCGAAACGTCGGACATCATATTTGGGGTTAGTAGATTTTTGGTGCAGGGGGGCAGTCAGATTGCTTTATTAATAATTTGTTTTTATGTTTAGTTAGTGTTTTTATTTTTTATATTTTATATTTTTTATTTTTATTTTTATAGATTTTTCGGGGGTGATTATAAGTAGGGGCAATCTGATTGCCCATATAATTGACTGTAAGACCGATAAAAATATTAATTAATTTAGTTATACTACAGTCGACATAAGTAATATTTTATTAATATATATAACATATATATTTATATATATATGTATATATGGGCTATTAAGTAGATAGAAAAAAAATTTTAGGTGTTAAAAATAATTTGCCTAAAAGTTATTCCACCATGAAAAATGGAAATTTTTCAATTTTTTTGAAAAATTTCTATTTTTAAAGCCATTTATCTCAAAATCTATTAATTTTTTTGAAAAAACATTACAAACAACTTTTGTTCAAAATAATCTTAAGAACTTATCTACCTGGGTTACAATTCTTAATTTTAAAATCTCGAAGAGATAGGGCACTCGAAAATATTGAATATCAAAAAAAGGCGACCACGCCACAATCGATTTTGATCTAACACCGCTCAAAAGATCACATTTTTTTGAGAGCTTTCGAATGGCGGCGATTAGATTATTGGCCGAGACCACTGGTGTAAGTTACGCCTTATAAACCTCATAAAATCACTAATTTTCATGTATTTTAGGGCATAACCTACAACAGCGGTCTTGGCCAATAATCTAACCGCCGCCATTCGAAAGCTCTCAAAAAATGTGATCTTTTGAGCGGTGTTAGATCAAAATCGATTGTGGCGTGGTCGCCTTTTTTTGATATTCAATATTTTCGAGTGCCCTATCTCTTCGAGATTTTAAAATTAAGAATTGTAACCCAGGTAGATAAGTTCTAAAGATTATTTTGAACAAAAGTTGTTTGTAATGTTTTTTCAAAAAAATTAATAGATTTTGAGATAAATGGCTTTAAAAATAGAAATTTTTCTACAAAATTGAAAAATTTCCATTTTTCATGGTGGAATAACTTTTAGGCAAATTATTTTTAACACCTAAAATTTTTTTTCTATCTTCTTGAAGATATTTCCAGCCTGTTCTCAAATTTTGGAGCGATTCAAAATTTTCATCGTACCACTTGACGTGAAATAGCCCATATATTAGCAACAATTCCTCGGTCGCTGACGCTCCCTCGGTCGAAATTACATTAAATATATACTTATTTTTTATATTTTTTTAAATTTAAAATTTTACACTTTAATTGAATAAATATGTAAAATATAATATAATGTGTAATTAATTAACCTAGTATTCAGTTACAATCAATTTTTTTTAGTCAATAAAATAAAAATAACAGTGTATTATATTTGCAACATTGTATATACTTATTTAATCTTAGTCAATTACACAAGAGTATAGATACTGAACATATTTCTACATAATACTGTAACTAATGTAAATAAAACTTACACTGGAGTAAGGAATTTTAGTAGTAACACATATATCATAACTTACAATTCCACACTATTCCTGTAAGAAGCTACATCAATCTAGTAACAAATGTGTTGTTTTTCTACCAGAATAATATTTTCAACAACAAAAATTAGAATATAAAATTATTCTTTGACCATTATACATATATTTCATGCTTTTTCATGATGTTTCATGGAAAGGAGATGAAGAATTTAAAATTTCATACAAAATTACTAAACTCAGTTAATGCATCGTATGTATTCAATTATTCTTTCAAACAAATAATTATACGTAATAATTGAATATATATTTTCAGAATAAAATTCTGGCTAAAAGATTTATTTTCATATTTTATTAATTTTGTTTTATTTTTAAAAATCTTTTATAAAAAAGAATATTAGTAATTGCAACCAAAAAAAATAAATGATATTATACAATTACAATAATATGTAACGTGGTATTTCGTCCTAATACCAGTTACAAGTTATTTATTAATTTAAACAGGGACGACGGCCCCGAAAAATGCGTCTTTGTCGTCGCCGTGGGTTAATAGTTAACCCGTCGGGACACGGTAGCGGAGATAGGACGATCTCCTACGTACCGACACACGTGGCGGGAAAATCGGGAATCGGAAGGTTGTTTGCGGGTTAATTTACAGTTAAAATGATAACGCGACCGTTATATTAAAATAAATAAATGAGTATTTATTCCGAAATATTACACGGAGTTGCCCGACAATGAATAACGGGGCGTTCTCCCGGTCGCGTGGTATATACGCGGCAAGCAGGGGCTGCCCCCGTGCTCGCCCCGCGCAATACCTAATCGGTTTCGGTAGCACCGGTGTGCTACCGAACAAACATACGTGCACACACACTCAACACACGCTAATAGTATAACGACCAATGTCGGGTACTCACCGGATTGGGTTGTCCATAGGCCCTGGTGTCCGTCGGCGCCCCGACGTCTGCTGGCCGGTGGAGTCGGCCCGGTTTCCCGTCGTCCTCGACGGTAGCCTGCAGGTGCGGCCTGATGCCGCGGCGATTGGCCTACCTCGGGGAGCACTCAACCCGAGGTATTTGGTCCTTCGCACTGCACTCACACGAACTCACGAGCACTCGCGTACGGCTTCCCGGAGCACGGACGAACCGGTCCGGTACTTCCCGTGGCGCGCGAAACTAAACGTGACGATGGGTTATTACGATGCTGTCGCGGTCAAGACCGGCAGCGTACTGAGCTTTTCGGGAATTGTCGCATTCCCGAAAAGTACCTAACACACACACACAATAACAATTGTATATACGGATGCTCGCACACATCCTCGGTCGTCGACATAAACACGCGTGTTTCGTGGCCTTAAAGAGGCAACGCACGAAACAATAACAACGTGCGAGATTTTAAGATATAATATTTAATGCATACTACGAAATAATATAATACATTAAGTATTATTTATTTCATTGCAACGACGTCTCGTCGCAAAGCCCCCCACTAAACTCCACATCATCCTACTGATGTGAGAGTTGAAAAGAGGGCAATGAAATAAATAATGACACGCACGCAATCGAATTCCACGCCTAGACGAACTAGGGTCGAGGAGTGGTGAGGTTCTTCTCCAGGGTGGCCATCACCAGTCGCAGGACGACGTCTCTCGCTGCGGGATTGTCTCCTGCCACCGTTTCCAACAACAAGCGACTCTCCCGAAGAAGGTCAGCATCGTTGTTCGGTTGTCTCGATGGCCCGGTGATGACGTTGCTGCTCATCCCCGATGTTATGTCCATCCTGGTCGGAACGGAGGGCGGTTCGACCAATGGCATCGGTGGTGCAGGGTACGGGGTCAGTAAGGACAACTCGGCTGGATAGCCGACTTGCCGGAACACGTTGTTGAGACCCGCCTGCACCTCATCCAAGGGTCCAGAGTTTGGTACTCCCAAACCCTGCGCCAGGCGACGTAAGAACGTCTCATGCGGGGGTACATCTTCGATCCGCTCGACGTGGACTGGCTGAGCTACGCTCTCTTCTCGTCCACGGGTCTCATCCTCTTCGGCTTCGTAATTGGGTCCAGCAGCTTATCGGTCGTGAATCGATAGAGCCTTTCATCCTCAATTTTCCAATACGGAAACTTTTGAGGGCTGGACCTCACATCATCCAATCTGGCGATGTACCATGGGTCGGTGATCACGTCAAAGGAGGCTATTTCAACTTCGTCCGAGTCCAGGTTAACAGCGCGAGAGAGTGCGTCGGGAACATAGTGTAGTGCACCTTTCTTGTGCACAATCTCGAAGTCCCACTGTTGCATTTCAAGCACCCAGCGCGCTAGTCTGCCCGTGGGCTCTTTTTAGAGTCTTCAGCCATTTGAGCGCGCTGTGGTCCGTCACAGCTTTGAAACGATACGCTTCAATATATGGCCGAAGTTTCTTAATTGCCCAGATTAAGGCTAGACACTCTTTCTCCGTCGTCATGTAATTACGCTCCGCCTTGTTCAACACTCGGCTGACGTAAACGATCGGATACTCGAAACCATCTTCATCTTCTTGGGTCAACACCGCCCCAATAGCATAATTACTCGCGTCGCTTTGGACCGAGAAAGGCTTAGAGAAGTCTGGTCGAACGAGTACTGGCGCGCCGGCTAGAGCTAACCTGAGTTCACGGAACGCCGCATCCTGCTCTGGTCCCCACTCCCATGGCTGGTCCTTACGGAGTAATCTCACGAGAGGGATCTTAATATCCGACTCTCGATTTATAAAACGAGAATACCAACCGACCATGCCAAGGAAGGAACGAAGTTGTTTAACATTTCTTGGGGTCGGATAATTTAGGACAGGAGCCACTCGATCCACCTCGGGACGAAGTCCATCACCATCCAGGCGGTACCCAAGGAACGTAACGCTCGAGCAACAGAACTGACACTTCTCTCTGTTCAATTCTAGCCCTGCGTCCACTAGTGTCCTTAGAACCATTTCCAACCATTTCAAATGTTCCTCGAAAGTTTCGGTTATAACGATTGGATCGTCCAGGTAACCAAAAACATGAGGTTCAACTTCGGGACCAAATAGAGCATCGATCAACCGTGCAAATGTCATGGGTGCATTCATCAGTCCGAACGGCATCCGTGTGAACTGCCACAACCCAGACCCAGGCACAGCGAAGGCGGTATAATGTCGACTAATTTCTGACATTAACACTTGTAAATATGCCTTCTTAAGATCGATCTTAGAGATGAATTTGGCATTATGTAACTTATCCAGAATCGAATCCATATTCGGTATTGGATATGAGTCACGTTTTGTTACCGCATTCAAATCTCGGAAGTCTATGCAAAAACGATAGCTACCTTCGTCTTTGCGGACTATCACTGGAGCGGCAGACCATTCACTTGCACTCGGTTCAATTATTCTTTCAAACATTTTCCTGACTTCTTGCTGGGCGAATTCGAGGACTTTAGGCGACATACGTCTTGGTTTGTGACGTACTGGTCGTGCCCCGGGCTCTACTTCCACGTGATGTTCGATCAACGTAGTAAAGCCATGCACATCGCCTGGTGGTGGTAATAAGCTCTCTACTAGCTTTCTTACCCTCATTCGCTGGTCATCGTTAATCTCGATGATACCTGCACACTCTGCGAGAATCCTCGTGTCTCCGTCTCGGATTCCATCCTTGATAAAAGACTGCCATTTTCCGGCGCCAACGCGCCAGAGGGCATCGCCAATTTTAACCTCGATGTTCCAATGTTGAAGGAAGTCCATACCGAGGATCATCGAGTGTTCCATACTCTCGACTATTCTCAGTTGGATGTTGCCATCTAATCCCTCAATTCCAAATAGAACATCTAACAAACCTAGAACTCTCAGTGCTGATCCTGCGACACCTCGCACGACTACCTTGGCCGGTTTTGACTTATCCCTGTAGCATTCCGCTACGTCAGCGCGTATAAGTGAAACCATTGCTCCTGGGTCGAACAATGCTTTAAAGTCCTTGCCACCAAGTCTTACCGAGAAGAACAACCGGTTTTCGGATTGCACTTCCGCAACCATGTCTTCGGCTTGAATGTCAAGTAGAGCTGGAGTCGAACTTGTGTCTCTGGACGTCTTCGGAACGGCTCCTGCCCCCCCCCTGAACTGTTCTAATCGGCAACGATTTTGAACTGTTCATCACCTGATCAAGAGAGACAGTCAATTTACTCTCATTAGACTGTTTCAAACTCTTTTCTTTGATCGTAGGTTGGGGTGACAATGAGTAACGAGTATCATCGTTCTCATTGGTGGGGTTACATAGGTTTAGAGTTTTTCTCTCGTTCTCTATTTCCTTGAGTAACCGTTTGTGTTGGTTAACGGCCTGCCTACGGAGTACTTCAGACCAGAAAGACTCTTTGTTTTTCTTGATCTCTAGAAGTTCTAAATCTGCTTTGTTCGGTGCTTCGAAAATTGGAGTTAGCTCGGAAGGAGTCTCAGCCTTAACCATAGGTAACTCAGCAGATTTCGGCAAATTCAGATGTTCAGAGGTATTCTCTCTTACCTTTTGAACGTTTGTTTGCTCTCCGTTAAGCAGTTCAGCAAAGTCAGTGAGGTGTTTGTCCTTCTTAACAAACAACCTCGCGGGTTCACCAACCCGTATTTCTTGCTCCCTAGAGCTCTTACGCTCTTTTAATTGTGTGCAGGGCCCGGGGGACGATTCTGGTACCCTGCCGCTAGGCTTCCCAGATATTGCCGTACATGCTCACACTTTGGGCAATTATCTAGGGTTACCCCGGTTGTGTGGCACACCTGACACTCAATGGGTGCTGCCACGTTCGGGCACTGGCCCGCTGTATGTTCCATACTTGCGCAATGGAGGCAAGTCTGATTGGGACAATCGGAATATCGATGTACTACTTTGTGGCATGTAAAACATATGCCAAAGAAGGGACTATTCGGATTCCTCTGCAAACCAGCGTCTTGGGTCTGCTTCTGCGTAGTACGATCATACACCGTGCTTTGTCTACGTTGAGGCATATAGACGGGTGTCGTCTGAGCTTGAGCAACGTATTGTTTCGGCCTTGCATCGTTATATTGTTGCTGCTTTGACCCTGTCTGTCTATTTCCCGAAGATTGTCTTGCAGGTGCGGCCTGATGCCGCGGCGATTCGCCTACCTCGGGGAACACTTAACCCGAGGTATCTGGTCCTTCGCACTGCACTCACACGAACTCACGAGTACTCTCGTACGTGTCGCATTCCCGAAAAGTACCTAACACACACACACAATAACAATTGTATATACGGATGCTCGCACACATCCTCGGTCGTCGACATAAACACGCGTGTTTCGTGGCCTTGAAGAGGCAACGCACGAAACAATAACAACGTGCGAGATTTTAATATATAATATTTAATACATACTACGAAATAATATAATACATTAAGTATTATTTATTTCATTGCAACGACGTCTCGTCGCAAAGCCCCCCACTAAACTCCACATCATCCTACTGATGTGAGAGTTGAAAAGAGGGCAATGAAATAAATAATGACACGCACGCAATCGAATTCCTCCCTAGACGAACTAGGGTCGAGGAGTGGTGAGGTTCTTCTCCAGGGTGGTCATCACCAGTCGCAGGACGACGTCTCTCGCTGTGGGATTGTCTCCTGCCACCGTTTCCAACAACAAGCGACACTCCCGAAGAAAGTCAGCATCATTGTTGGGTTGTCTCGATGGCCCGGTGATGACGTTGCTGCTCATCCCCGACGTTATGTCCATCCTGGTCGGAACGGAGGGCGGTTCGACCAATGGAATCGGTGGTGCAGGGTACGAAGTTAATAATGACAACTCAGCTGGATAGCCGACTTGCCTGAATACGGCGTTAAGACCCGCCTGCACCTCATCCAAGAGTCCAGAGTTTGGTACTCCCAAACCCTGCGCCAGGCGACGTAAGAACGTCTCATGCGGGGGTACATCCTCGATCCGCTCGACGTGGACTGGTTGAGCTACGCTCTCTTCTCGTCCACGGGTCTCATCCTCTTCGGACTCTTGCTGGCCAGATATCGTTGGAGGAGGCGGTGTAGGAGGAAGGGCCAGGGAGTCCTGATATTCCCTACGGCGTCGATCGACCAGCCTTTGAGCATGCTCGCTCAAGGCGCGTCGCACCTCCTCAATCGACCCGCTATGGTGCAGACCGAATTCTGCCGCTGTCGGCGGTCTGCCTCCTCGATTCGTCGAGCAATAACTCCGGACGCAAAGGATGGTTGGTTTTTCTGGGGCTGTGCGTCCACATACCCACCGAAGTTGCTCGGACCGATGCGACGGTGGTCTCTTCCACCCGCCGCTTCTTCGCTTTACTGCGGCTCCCTCTCTGTCTGGCCCTCTTGGACACGGACTTCTCCTGTGTCCCAGACGTTAAAGGTTGGGATGCCGCTATTGTATACCCGCTCTAATTTTTCCGTGGCGAGCCGATCATCGCTGGCCTAGGATTTTCTCCTTGGCGGAACGTATCTCTTTAAATCGGATACGTGTACTTCAGACCTTTTCCGTCCAGACTCTTCAAGTCTTAAGACTATGGTGATAGTATCTCCTTGACTTCGAAGGGTCCGTCGTACTTAGGCGCCAATTTGGCCGAAATACCTTTGGCCCCGTGCGATAACGTTCTACACTTCCTCATGACTAAATCACCTACTTGGAAGGAAGCCACGCGTCTATTTTTGTTATAGACTTTCTCCTGACGTCTCTGCTCTTCATCTATGTGTTTCCGCACTAGATCTCGAAGGGCATCAAGACGTTTGAGTCGATCCATCCACATCTCGGGATCGATAGGAATTTTAAATTCCCTCTTCTCAACCTCTCTACGCAGACTCTTTACAGGTTGAGGATGACGTCCAAAATTGAGGAAAGCTGGGAAACCTTCGTACTTGATTGCGTTGCTGTATTAATAGCATGACGGAATTCATGTAGATGTTCATCCCAGCTGCGATGATCGGAATCCACAAAGGCCGCGATCATCGTCTTTAATGTCCTATTTGTTCGCTCGACGGGGTTGGCTTGTGGTCGGTAAGGAGGAGTCGTGATCTGTTTTATCCCGTAATCCTCAAGCATTTGTGTCAACTTATTATTGACGAACTCTGTACCATTATCCGTAAGGAAGTAATGAGTTTCCCAACGAAACAGTATGAGTTCCTCAAATGCTTTCGCGACCGACTTACCGGTAGCAGCTCGTAACGGTTTTAATTCAACCCACCTCGTGAACAAATCTTGTAAGACCAGTATATATTTGTATTGGTTCTTACTACGAGGCAGTTCCGTTATATCTGCCGCAACCACAGCCCACGGTCTCTCAATATTACGTTGCCCATCAAACCTTGAGGGCCCGCCTGTGAGACTTTTATCGTTGGCAGTCTATACACTGCACAACGAATTGCCTGACATCATGGTAGATACCCGGCCAATAATAGTCCTTGCCACTCGGTCATAGGTCTTTCCACTCCTAAATGACCACACGATGGAGGGCAATGCGAATCCTCTAGTACGCGCGTCCTATGTTCAATGGGCACAACCAATCTCCATCCCTCCTCTTGACCCGTGATTGGGTCCAGCAGCTTATCGGTCGTGAATCGATAGAGCATTTCATCCTCAATTTTCCATGCGGAAACTTTTGAGGACTGGACCTCACATCATCCAATCTGGCGATGTACCATGGGTCGGTAATCACGTCAAAGGAGGCTATTTCAACTTCGTCCGAGTCCAGGTTAACAGCGCGAGAGAGTGCGTCGGGAACATAGTGTAGTGCACCTTTCTTGTGCACAATCTCGAAGTCCCACTGTTGCATCTCAAGCACCCAGCGCGCTAGTCTGCCGGTGGGCTCTTTAAGAGTTTTCAGCCATTTGAGCGCGCTGTGGTCCGTCACAGCTTTGAAACGATACGCTTCAATATATGGCCGAAGTTTCTTAATTGCCCAGATTAAGGCTAGACACTCTTTCTCCGTCGTCATGTAATTACGCTCCGCCTTGTTCTTCCAAACCATCTTCATCTTCTTGGGTAACACAGCCCCAATAGCGTAATCACTCGCGTCACTCTGGACCGAGAAAGGCTTAGAGAAGTCTGGTCGAGCAAGCACTGGCGCGCCGGCTAGAGCTAACCTGAGTTCACGGAACGCCGCGTCCTGCTCTGGTCCCCACTCCCATGGCTGGTCCTTACGGAGTAATCTCACGAGAGGGATCTTAATATCCGACTCTCGATTTATAAAACGAGAATACCAACCGACCATGCCAAGGAAGGAACGAAGTTGTTTAACATTTCTTGGGGTCGGATAATTTAGGACAGGAGCCACTCGATCCACATCGGGACGAAGTCCATCACCATCCAGGCGGTACCCAAGGAACGTAACGCTCGAGCAACAGAACTGACACTTCTCTCTGTTCAATTCTAGCCCTGCGTCCACTAGTGTCCTTAGAACCATTTCCAACCATTTTAAATGTTCCTCGAAAGTTTCGGTTATAACGATTAGATCGTCCAGGTAACCGAAAACATGAGGTTCAACTTCGGGACCAAATAGAGCATCGATCAACCGTGCAAATGTCATGGGTGCATTCATCAGTCCGAACGGCATCCGTGTGAACTGCCACAACCCAGACCCAGGCACAGCGAAGGCGGTGTAATGTCGACTAATTTCTGACATTAACACTTGGAAATATGCCTTCTTAAGATCGATCTTAGAGATGAATTTGGCATTATGTAACTTATCCAGAATCGAATCCATATTCGGTATTGGATATGAGTCACGTTTTGTTACCGCATTCAAATCTCGGAAGTCTATGCAAAAACGATAGCTACCTTCGTCTTTGCGGACTATCACTGGAGCGGCAGACCATTCACTTGCACTCGGTTCAATTATTCCTCTCTCAAACATTTTTCTGACTTCTTGCTGGGCGAATTCGAGGACTTTAGGCGACATACGTCTTGGTTTGTGACGTACTGGTCGTGCACCTGGCTCTACTTCCACGTGATGTTCGATCAACGTAGTAAAGCCATGCACATCGCCTGGTGGTGGTAATAAGTTCTCTACTAACTTTCTTACCCTCTCTCGCTGGTCATCGTTAATCTCAATGATACCTGCACACTCTGCGAGAATCCTCGTGTCTCCGTCTCGGATTCCATCCTTGACAAAAGACTGCCATTTTCCGGCGCCAACGCGCCAGAGGGCATCGCCAATTTTAACCTCGATGTTCCAATGTTGAAGGAAGTCCATACCGAGGATCATCGAGTGTTCCATACTCTCGACTATTCTCAGTTGGATGTTGCCATCTAATCCCTCAATTCCAATAGAACATCTAACAAACCTAGGACTTTCAGTGCCGGTCCTGCGACACCTGCACGACTACCTTGGCCGGTTTCCACTTATCCCTGTAGCATTCCGCTACGTCAACGCGTATAAGTGAAACCATTGCTCCTGGGTCGAACAATGCTTTAAAGTCCTTGCCACCAAGTCTTACCGAGAAGAACAAACGGTTTTCGGATTGCACTCCCGCAACCATGTCTTCGGCTTGACTGTCAAGTAGAGCTGGAGTCGAACTTGTCTCTCTGGACGTCTTCGGGACGGCTCCTGCCCCCCCCTGAACTGTTCTAATCGGCAACGATTTTGAACTGTTCATCACCTGATCAAGAGAGACAGTCATTTTACTCTCATTAGACTGTTTTAAACTCTTTTCTTTGATCGTAGGTTGGGGTGACAATGAGTAACGAATATCATCGTTCTCATTGGTGGGGTTACAGGTTTAGAGTTTTTCTCTCGTTCTCTATTTCCTTGAGTAACCGTTTGTGTTGGTTAACGCCTGCCTACGGAGTACTTCAGACCAGAAAGACTCTTTGTTTTTCTTGCTCTCTAGAAGTTCTAAATCTGCTTTGTTCGGTGCTTCGAACGTTGGAGTTAGCTTGGAAGGAGTCTCAGCCTTAACCATAGGTAACTCAGCAGATTTCGGCAAATTCAGATGTTCAGAGGTATTCTCTCTTACCTTCTGAACGTTTGTTTGCTCTCCGTTAAGCAGTTCAGCAAGTCAGTGAGGTGTTTGTCCTTCTTAACAAACAACCTCGCGGGTTCACCAACCCGTATTTCTTGCCCCCTAGAGCTCTTACGCTCTTTAATTGCGTGCAGGGCCCGGGGGCGATTCTGGTACCCTGCCGCTAGGTTTCCCAGATATTGCCGTACATGCTCACACTTTGGGCAATTATCTAGGGTTACCCCGTTGTGTGGCACACCTGACACTCAATGGGCTGCCACGTTCGGGCACTGGTCCGCTGTATGTCCCATACTTGCGCAATGTAGGCAAGTCTGATTGGGACAATCGGAATATCGATGTCCTACTTTGTGGCATGTAAAACATATGCCAAAGAAGGGACTATTCGGATTCCTTTGCAAACCAGCGTCTTGGGTCTGCCTCTGCGTAGTACGATCATACACCGTGCTTTGTCTACGTTGAGGCGTATAGACGGGTGTCGTCTGAGCTTGAGCAACGTATTGTTTCGGCCTAGCACCGTTATATTGTTGCTGCTTTGACCCTGTCTGTCTATTTCCCGAAGATTGTCTTGCATTATTAATATTTTGTGCACCCACAAAATTTTTACTTTGTTGCAAGTACTGACGTTGACTAGTGTTGCGAGTACCATACACATTGGCTACTTCACAATCACTTGAAGATGGGCTAGAAGAATGTTTCTTATTTTTCTTGCTCCTTTTCTTTTTCAACGTCTTCTTCTTCGGTGGTGGAGATGGCTGAGGAACCGGTTGGCTCTTCTTATTCTCAACTAATGAGGCCACTTTCCCCGAAACTTTGGACGAACTCCGTTTTGGGAAAGCTTGTGGGATATGAACTTGTTCTCTTGGTGTGGGTTCCGCAAATCTCTTGTCCCATACCAAGTGTTGTTCATATTCTTTGCCGTACTTCATTATGTCTTCGAATTTATTTATGGATCTCGAGGACATAAATTTACGGCACTCCGGTCTCAATTGAGAATATGTCATCTCTACTTGTTGGCGCAACGGAGGAGGTCGGCGGAATTTCCGCACAATAGCCTTAAAGCAATTTAGGTATTTTACGACCTTCTCTCCTTTGCCTTGCGTGCGGCGTTGTAGATCCTCGAACAAATCTTGATCTCGCAACTCCTGACCGTATTCATTCAAAAATTCATTTTCGAAGTCATACCAGTTACGTAAGAAGATTGGACGGCCCTATACCAAAATAGGGCTGTCTTCTTAAACACGCAAGGCAATGCGCTCAAATACGCCGGTCAGAGAACTGGTCGTCATTCCTGAAGTCTTGTAAACTATCTAGGAATTCTTCGGCATCGTCGTTGGTCTCCCCATCGAACGATAGACCCCAGTCTCTGAGGGCTCTTGCACAACCAGGCCGATCCTTTCTATCTCTCATTGGTGGCTGGTCGTATCCCAAAGGGACTAATGCACCCATGTCCGCACTTTGGTTATTCCTATCCCGCCGGTGGATATCTCGACTCGGCGATGGTACTCTACTACGTCTATGAGAGAGGCGCTCCTTGCGATATCTTCTCGCATAGTAAGCGGTTGCATCCTCCCTATTTGCAGCGTAATATTCGTCCGAATCTAAGTTGCTAACATTAGAATCGGTTTGAGTACCTTGGTCGCGTCTAGCGACAGCTCGCTCGTGCTCGACGGGATCATTATTCGTTTCGCGGGATCTGTTGTAACCATTGTCACACTGTGTAGAGGCTTCCCTCCTAGTGTAAGTAGTTTGGTTACGATCGGACGTGCAACTACCGTCCTGTCACGGTCGCCATTTGTAACGGGGCGCCGACGGACACCAGGGCCTATGGATAACCCAGCCCGGTAAGTACCCGACATTGGTCGGTATACATTAGGTGTGTTGTGTGAGTGGCACGTATGTTTGTTCGGTAGCACACCGGTGCTACCGAAACCGTTTGGGTATTGCGCGGGGCGAGCACGGGGGCAGCCCCTACTTGCCGCGTATATACCACGCGACCGGGAGAACGCCCCGTTAATTATTGTCGGACACCTCCGTTTAAATTATTGAATAAATACTTATTTGTTTATTTTAATATAACGGTCGCGTTATCATTTAATTATAAATTAACCCGCAATTAATCATTCCGATTCCCGATTTTCCCGCCACGTGTGTCGGTACGTAGGAGATCGTCCTATCTCCGCTACCGTGTCCCGGCGGGTTAACTTATTAACCCACGGCGACGACAAAGACGCGTTCTTCGGGGCCGTCGTCCCTGTATTAATAAATAAATAACTTGTAACTGGTATTAGGACGAAATACCACGTTACAAATGGATGGATGCGATCTTTGCCGGGCGTTTTATTAAGATTTAGACAATACACCGTCGCCTTTAAAGCTGACGTAAAGGATATGTACTTACGAGTACGCGTAATCGACCGGGATCGCGGAGCTTTGAGATTCTTATGGCGTGGGGCAGAAAGAAACAAATATCTGGACACATATGAGATGACATGTTTAGTTTTCGGTGCTAATTCGTCACAATGTAGCGCTACTTACGTTAACGATGAAAATGCTCGTAGATTTGCGTCCGAAAAACCGATTGCTTCACAATGTATAATAAATAATATGTATGTTGACGATTACCTCGCGAGTAGTCAAACTATAAAAGAAGCAGCTGATCTCATTCGTGCAGTAATAAAAATAAATAAACAATTAAATTTTGATATGCATTGTTGGACGAGCAACGAGAATTGCACTCTGCAAGGGTTAAACATCGAAACGAAAGAAACAAACGGAAAAGAAGCTAATTTGTAATCGAGGGGGAGAACGAGTATTGGGACTTTTTTGGGATACAAATTCGGACGTTCTAAGTTTTAATGTAGGACTAAACCGAATATCAAATAAGTTGATTGAAAAACCGAAAAAACCCACGAAACGCGAGGTATTGAAAGTTATTAAGTCTGTTTTTGCCCCACTCGGTTTGCTCGGCCCGTTTACTTTGCAGTCTAAACTCCTAATGCAACAAATTTGGCGTAGCGGTGTAGGTAGGGACGATGTAATTCGTGATGAAGAGCAAATCGGGTGGTTCAAATGGTTAGATAACCTTAAAAATATAAACTTATTATCAGTTCCGCGGTGTCTGACTCCAAAACAAATATATACAAACGCAGAATTGTCCGTTTTTTGTGACGCGAATTTAAAAGCGTATTCAGCAGTGGTTTATCTACGTTTTGAATTTCCTAATAAACTAGCCCACTTAGTAATGGCTAAAAGATAGTGAGATCGAAACGAAGGGTTACGCAAGAGTTTTTTTTGTACTGCACTATAAAATCAATGCTCGGAGAAGAGCCGGCAATGGGAAACATCGACTAGAAAATTCGAGCATTAGAAGGAAGTAATAAATTAAGCCGTTCTTCGGATAACGTCGCAGTATAAAAGGGGGACAGAAAATTCTCCGAATCAACTACGAAGCGATACAGAAAATGCATGGGATTCGATAATTTTTAATCACGCACATCCAACGGTCCAATCGACCAACTACTTACGCAATTTCCATCTAAGGCAAAGCGTAAGACAAGGACAGATGCATAGATTTTTAGGGTATATAAAGAGGACCCAGAACAGACACAGCCACTCCTAATTTTTTATCTAAAGCTTTCATAAGACGAAGCTCTGCTAGTCAACTCTTTGATTTTTATCCAAGGGCGTGGCACTGCTACTCGGACTTTAAAGAAATACGCATTCAAAATCAAGAGAGATCTTGTATTCGGGGATTGAGACGCATCGTTGACATCTACGAGCCATAGTCAAGGAACTACGACTTCGACATCTGGAAATCATCGGGCTCCAACAGCATACACATCTAACATCGAC
>CM047428.1:43535760-43619711 GCA_026168455.1 Theocolax elegans
CACACAATTTTATCTTCATCCTGCATACGTTTTCTAAAAATATAAAATCTTTTAAAATTTATTTTTCTTTGAAACTCACTAATTTAAGTAAAAGTATAAAGTACCTTTTCAAAGAGATCTCCTTATTATTAATTGATTCTTCTTCATTATTTTGAGACGTTTCAACTTCATCCTTATTATCTAATAAAGATTCTGTTTCACATGGCTTTGCACAAATTATATTATTAAAGGTAGAGTTAGTAGCGTTGATATCTTCATTGGATTCAATTATATTAGGAATATATTCTGTTTGTTTTGATAACTCCATTTGCATCTTCTCGTTACTATTTGGCAAAGCAATAGTATTTGTTATATTGCACAACACTTTTGTACATCCAACATTTGGTATTGCATTTGATAAAAGCCTTCTAATGTGAGTGTAACCATCAGTTTTATGATATGAATAAGATTCAAAATGATCACTACATACTCTTGAATTAGTAGTTACAGAAGTTACTCCAGTAACCTGCTTCCATTTTTCTCTTAAATTAAGATTATTGGGAAATCTACAATTATACAAAACCATTATTCAACCAAACATTATTAAAACATGAGTGACTTTCTAAATAAACTAAATTCTAAATGCATATTTTCAAAATAATATGAGAAGTGAACAGTATTATACATATTGAACATATTTTGAAAACATTAGTTAAGTCTTATTAAGTGTGTTATACATAAATTACAATAAATTTATTCTTACTTGTGAAAGCTACGTGTGTCATCACCAGGAACAGGCTGCTTTTTACATACAACACAAGTTTTTGTCATGTTGTTAATAAAAAAACATTTATTTTAATTCATAAATTTACTTCATAAATTATAAAATAATATTATAACTATAACTATTAAGTAAAAAAGTAACTATTTATATTAGGTTATAAAGTCAATTTTTTCATCTTGTCTGTAGACTTGTATACAGCGCAGAGTGCGCATGCGCACCAACAGACAGAGACAGAGAGGGCCCCGCGATATTCTTTCTCTTTCTACCAATAGGACGAATTTTTCCTTGTCTCCCCTACTCTATATGTAATATCTCTATGGTTACTACCCCCATCGTTCCGCAGTTCTTGCAGAATGTCGTTCTGTCTGAACGACAATTCCGCCAACTGTGTCCCTCCCGGCCGCAGTTCCAACAATATGGACGGCATTCTGCGGGCGGCGGGCGAGGGATGTATTTCCGCTCTGGAGGTGGCTCGTTGTTTGCTGTGGCTGCTTGGCTTGTTGTTGTTGGGCTGCTGGGTGGGTAGGGAATGTTTGGTCGGGATGGGGTCGGCTCTGTTTGGGGAAATTGGAGGGACATTAGGGGTTGTGGCTTCTGGGAGGGTTTGGGAACATTCAGGGACATTAAAGGCTGGGGTTCGGGATGGGCTTGATGGGGCAATGGGAAAGGTGCGGAGGCTATTTGGGAGTTGGAGGCTCTTACTGAGGAAACGTTGGGAATAAGGGGATTTTGGGGAGGGATGTTGACAGGGATGTGGATATACGTATAGAGGTTGGTTTGGGGATCTAGTACGGGACGGGTTATTATGGGTTGGGGAGGGAAATTAAAGTCAAAGATAGGAGGGTGGATGGTTGGGATGGTAGGGGTATGGGAGGTTTCTTGAACCTCTTGGCTCGGCGTGGCTTCCAGTGGAGCTGCCCAGCTGGATGAGGGGACGTCATCCCTTTCGCAGAGATGGCGTCTTCCTCTTACGCATGCGCGCGTTCCTGGGCAGGTCCTCTTTTGGCTGCTGGGGGTGGTTGGCTCTTGTTGTGGTGGGGTGGGGCTGGGTGGTCGTGCTAGGTCTAACCTAGCTAGAACTGTTTCCAGCTCCTCCTCACCCGGTCGAATAGTGGCTCTTGGTTGGACGAACCGTCCACGACCTCGTGCTCGTTTCAGAGCTGACGCTGCTTGCCCTGTTCTATCCATCTACAATTTGTTTTGTATTACTAACTAATGCCTAAACTCACTAAATTTTCCTTTGATTTCGCCATTTTACTTTATTCGCGAGAATCTATTATTTGCGCGGTCTAAGCTGCATTCTTTGCGGGCTATTCCCTAAATTGGGTGTAATGGCTTGCTGCTTTCGGGGGCGACCTCTTTTCGTTGGGGGGGCATCATGTTTTGGATTACTTGGGGTGGTTTGGGCTCTTCCTGGTTGTGGGACGGGAATATTTGGGGTGAGGTTTGGGATATTTCGCGGTGCAATGTGGCGTTTCAAGTCTGTTATGTGCACTTTAGTTTGGCGTTTCGTTTGTACATCTTCTATTAAATAAACTGTGGGTGAGAATACTTGAATAATTTTTGCGGGGCCTATAAATTTGGGGGCTTGTTTGGCTGCTATAAAGTTATCTGCTGATGATAAGATGCGATTTCGGTACCTAACTAGGTCTCCTAACTGATATTGTATATCGCGTCTACCTTTGTTATAGTACTTGGCTTGTCTGGCTGTTGCTAAATCAATATGCCTTTTTACTAAGTCATATATTTTGGGAAGTTTATGTAGGCGTTCTACCCATTGATCGGTATCTGGGGCTGGTATTTGCTTCGGGAATTCTATATGTTTTCGTAGGAGAGCTACTGGGGTTGGGTTTCTGCCTAAGTTGAGGAATGCTGGGCTATATTTGGTTGACGAGTGCACAACTGTATTTAGCGCGAAATTAAATTCTCCGAGATATCTATCCCAGTCTCGGTGATCGTCTGCTAGATAGCTGTTTATCATCGGCTTTATGTTCCTGTTAACTCGCTCTACGGGATTTGCTTGTGCAAAATATGGCGGAATGGTTGTTTGCACTATTCCGTATTGCGTTAGTCGCTCGGTAACCAATTTATTGGCAAATTCTGTCCCATTATCTGTTACGAGATATTTTGGACAACCCCATCTATTAATAATGAGTTCGTCGAAGGCTTGTAGGACACTTTTTGCATCAGCTCGTCGTAGAGGTTTCATCTCTATATAGCGGGTGAATAGGTCTTCAAACACGATTATGTATCTAAATCCTTGTTTCGTTGGCGGCTTTGGTCCCATAATGTCTGCTGCTACCACTGTCCATGGTTGGCTTATGTTGCGTCCTTCCATTAGACCTGGTGGGGCTTGTTGGCTGCTTTTGTGCGCTTGGCATTCTTGGCATGCTTTTACATAATTGCACGTATCGTAATACATGCCTGGCCAATAATAATGCGTGGCTAGTTTTGCGTAGGTCTTGTCAATACCTAAGTGACCTGCCTGAGGTGTATAATGGGCTTCATATAGGGCTTTTTCGCGATCACTTTCTGCCAAGATTAATTTCCATGCGTCTAGGTCAGGTATGAAGGGGTCTACCAGGGGGTTTGGACGGTGGGCATATAGCACGTTATTGGAAATTCTGAGGTCAGGGTATTTATTGGGAAATTTTGCAACGGCTCGCATTTTCTCTTGATACCATGGGTTATTGGTATTTAATGTTAATGCTGCTGCTATGGCTTCTGCTTCTTCAAAGGCTCTTGATAAGGCGTCTGGGACATTATGCATTGCTCCTTTGCGATGTACAAATTTAATGTTGTAATTTTGCAAGATCGTATTCCAACGGGCTAACCTACCAGCTGGATCTTTAAGTCGGTTTAACCACAGGAGGCTGTGATGGTCCGTGATTACCGTAAACTTTTCACCTAGCAGGTATCCTTTCAGCCTTTCTACGGACCAGAGAACTGCTAAGCATTCTTTCTCTGTGACCGTATAATTGCGCTCTGCTTTGCTTAAAGTCCTGCTCACATAATAAATAGGATGATCTTCGCCGTTGATCTCCTGCGTTAATACGCCTGCTATTGCGTAATCGCTTGCGTCCGTTTGAAGGGTAAAGGGAATAGAAAAATCGGGGCGGGCTAAAACTGGGGCTTCTGTTAGGGCTAATTTGATTTTTTCAAATGCATCTTGTTGCTCTTGATGCCATTGCCATCTGACACCTTTCTTGCTTAGATAACTTAATGGCGTTCTATACTTGGCTAAATCTTTAATAAATCTAGAGTACCATCCCACTAAGCCGTTGAAACGTTTTAGTTGTTTCAAATTCTTCGGTGCTGGATACTCTAAGATTGGCTTAATTTTATCTTGGTTAGTTTGCAAACCTAATTCGTTTATCTTATATCCAAGATAAGTGACTTCTGGACAACAAAATTCTGATTTTTCTCGATTTAATTGCAGATTGGCTTTCTTTAGGGCTACTAGGACTATTCTGAGCCATTTCATGTGTTCTTCGAATGTTTTTGTCGTGATGATAATATCATCTAGATAGGCAAACACATGTGGTTCCCATTCCGGTTTAATTAATTTGTCCATTAATTGCTGGAACATAGCAGGTGCGTTCGTTAGACCGTATGGTACTCTTTTAAATTGGAAAAGTCCTTTCCCTGGGAGTGCAAATGCTGTGATTTCGCGGCTTTCTGGGGCTAGTGGAACTTGGTGGTAGGCTTGTGATAGATCTAGCTTACTGATAAATCTGCTTTCTCGCAATTGGTCCAGAATATCATCCATGTTGCGCATTGGATAGGCTATTTTCTTTGTTACTTCATTTACTAACCTGTAATCAATACAAAAGCGATATTTACCATTTGCTTTTGGTACGATTACCGGATAGCTGCACCATGGGCTTTGCGAAGGCTCTATTATGTCTTCTCTTAACATCCGATCTATCTCTTCATAGCCTGCTTGGAGCATTTTTGGTGAATATTTGCGGCGTGGCTGTCTTATTGGCTCTGCTCCTTGCACATCTAGCTTAAGGCTCGTTAAATTAGTTACTCCTAGGGTTTGGGGTGTTCGGGGAATTAATTCATCTAACAGTCGGTGCATTCTATCTATTTGCTCCTGGTTGGCTCGCTTTAATCCTCCAATACTTGCTACTGCTGGAATACAACTGGGATCGTTGCCTTCGGGGTAAAATTTGTGTATTACGCCTTTATTCGTCCACCAGGTGTCATCTTCATAGTTGATGCTCATATTAATTTTGCGTTTGAAATCGATTCCAAGTATACAGTCGTAGTGTAATCCGTCTGCGACTTCAAATGGCATAACTATTTCGTCTCCATCAATTTTAATTGTGATGTTAACTGTGCCCTGGACAGGAATAACTGTGCCGTCTGCTACCTTAACTGCAGGGCATTGCGATGCTTTTAATTTGTGTTGCACTAGCGCTCCTATATTGCCTCCTAGAAAAGATTTTGTTGCTCCATCGTCTAAGAGTGCAATTATTTTATGGCCATTTATTTCTAGATTAAAATAATGCCTGGGGTCAATATTGGGAATATGTTGAATAAGCGATTGATTACTTGCTACTTGGGATGGCTCCGACCCTTTAGGGAGCTGGATTGAGGAAATACGGGTCTTTATCTCCTCTGATTGAAGTTTCCCGCTGCCTGATTTGAGTTGCATCTCTGGCAATTTCTAACGTAAACGCCGGGTGTACCGCAACCTCGACAGCGTTGATTCGGACATTCTGCTGCCCAATGGCCCACTTTATTGCAACTGTAGCATGGCTCGTTCTGTTTGCGCGGATGATTGAAGATAATCGGCGCTTTCGAGTTCGAGTATTTATATTGGCTACTTGCTTGCTGATTTTGATTGTTTCGCTGCTGGTTTTGGCTGCTGGGATTTTGGTGATATTGGCTGCTTGGATCTTGTTGGTATTGGCTGCTGGGATTTTGTTGGTATTGTCTTTGCTTTTGCCAGTTGCTTCTATTAGAATTATAATTTTGTTGTGCTTGTGCTCGTTGCTGATTAGCAATTTCATTCTTCACTGCATCGACATACTGTTTTTGCTGATTGTTATTCGCTTTTGGGTTGTTTCGCTTTGGGAATGGCTGCTGAGTTTGTTTGGGTGAATTAAAATTTGATGCTGGAGTTGCTGGCTCAGGGTTTTGTAAAGCTTCCTGATCTTTGGGTTTTGGCTCATTTGCTACTGCTGCTACTTTGCGCGACTTAGGCTGCGTGGGATCTACATAAGCAAATCTTTGTAGTCCTGAAATTGTGATTGGTGGAGGTGGGCTATATGCTTCATTCAGATAGCGTCTGGATTCCTCTTTCTTACCTAATCTTTGCAACTCAGTGAAGTCGTTGAAGTGATGCCTTTCTATTCTCGTTCTATAACTTGGGTGCAGGTTTCTGTATGCTTGATCAAGTTGTTCTTGCAGTGAAATTGGTGGCTTAAAATGATCAAACATTCCTCTCAATTTTTGCAAGAATGTGGCTATATCTTCGTTAGCTCCTTGAGTTCTTAAGTCTGCAGTTCTACGTAAGCTTATTTGTGCATCTTCTACTCCGTATTGAAGTTTGAAAGCTTCAACGAAATCGCTAAACGTTCTCCAATTACATTTATCTCTCTTGAACCAGTCGTATGAATCCTCATCTAATACTGCTGGCAAGGAAAGCATTATTTCTTCTGCCGAGAAGCCGTGTGAGTCTTTGCATTCTTTTAAGTTTTGTAAGAACGTTTCCGGATCGTTCTTCCTGTTGCCCTTAAATGATATATGCCATCTGTTAAAAATTTCCACCATTCTCTTTTCTCTGATGAATGTGGCATCGTCCAATCTTGTCGCTTGCAATCTATTTGTGCTGTTAAGGGTGGGTAAGGCGTTAAGGTCTGGCTGCTGCTGGTACTCGTATTGCTGCTGGCTATTATAATATCGCTGCTGGGGTTGGTGTAGAATAAGGTTTGGGTTTGTTCTTGGATTTGCTTGGGAAATGGGAGAATACGGAATTTCATACGTTTCATTATTTGCTGGCTGTGCTCGTGGAATATTGTAGGCCTCTCGATTTCGCTGCTGATTATGATATGGGTGTTCATCTTCCCAATGGACGCTTGGTAGATTCTTGTTAGACTCTCTTGGTCTTGGGTCGATCTGGCTCGGTGATTTTAGATATCTTTGCTGCGTTGCTTGGCTTGTGGTGGGTGCTGTGGCGATGGGACGGAAGGCTGATTGCTGGATGCAGTGGGATTGACGGGGTTGGGAATTAATTAGGGAGCTACTGGTATATGTTGTGGTGGGTGCGGTATAGTGTGTAAACGGATTGCTCATTAGGTATGGGTTATTTGGCCGTGTAGGTGCTATTGTCTGTATGCTATAATGCGAGGTCGAATTAACTGCAAGTTGCGCTGTGGTCACATCGGGTAATGTACAAAAGATTTCTTCGTTTGGAGCATCAATTAAATTTGGGCTCGTCGTTGGCACTGGCGTCAGTGTGAGTCTGTAGGCTGTTGATTGGGCTTGTGGGTTGCTGGCTGTTTGTCTCCTTGGCTCTTCTTGGTTATTTGCATGTAGATTATTTCGCTGTTGATTGTCTGCTTTATTTAAATTTGGGCTGCTACTTCGGTGTACTTCATTTCGCGTTGTTGATTGTTGCTCTTGTTGCGTTATTTCTTCCATTGAAATTGGGTCTTGATATGGGCCATGACTTTGTCCCGTTTCCAGTTCTCCGAATATCAACTGTCTGCGTGTTTGTTGGCTTCGTTGCGAGTTTTGGGAAACAGCTTGTGAGGATTGGGGAAATAAATTAGTGGCTTCTGATTGTGTGAGTGATAGGGACAAATCGTCGGGATTTATTTCTAATAATTGCTGGGCTTCTGCTTGTGCTAAGTCTATCTCAGCTTCTTCATCAAACCACATTTGATCTGATTGAGGATCCCATTCGGCTGCAGAGTTCCCAAAATTACGCCTAATTTCGTAGCGGGCTACTCTGTCACGAATGATCGCAATGCTGCTATCCAAATTTAAAAATGCTGTACCTGCGTAGAAGACTACTCTTCCATCAGGTAAATTATTTACGCATCGCCTAATTATTGGTGCGCCTTGAGCTGCACTTAGGGAATTTAATTTGCTACCTAATCTATAATTTATGGACATTTTGATGGGCTCAATAATGTTTTGCTTCAAAGTAATAGCTCTTATTTAAATTGCTTAGCTCGATACTCACGTAAAAGGAGAGAGAAAAAAAATTTATTTTTACTAAGTACTACTCAAAACAATCAGTATCAACTATATAATATGCACACAAAAAAAATTTAATTTAATTAAATAAATTCCAAGCTGCGTTCTAAAAGTAAACTTGCAAAAGAGGGGAGAGGGAGAAAAAAATATTCACAGCAATTTGAAACCAAAAAAAAAATTATATAAGCACTTGCAGGAAATAATTAATTAAACAACTAAAAATTGTGGTTGAGTAGGCTCTTAATAAATGTAGAGAAACAGAAGAAAAAAAAATAATAATAAGGCTAGTTGATATGGCTATGATAGGCTATGTACACTTTAATGTGCGGGGAGAGGTTAAAGGAGAAAAAAACTTATATGTTAATAAATGCTTTTAATAATGCAAAATTTATTGGTAATGTGCTAGTCTAAATGCAAAAAAACTCAATTTAATGTGTAGGAAGCAATTAGCTATTGGTAAGAATGCGCAAATAAATTTTATTAATTTATTAGTTTGGCTAAAGGCGAGCAAAAAAAAACGGTTAGTGGCGAAACCAAAGGAAGCAATAATAATATAATAAATCAAGCAATAATAATATTATAATATCAGGTGCAATTAAATGTTATATCCCAAAACAATAAAATTAATAAATGCAAATCATAGGCAATCAAAAATAATGTGCGGCCATATTTATATGTATATAGCTATGTGTGAAGGAACGCCTGTACACGTTATATATATATTTTCTATATGTACATGCACTTTATATATATATTCACACTATTCAAAATTTTAATAAATAATAATTATGAACAGAAAATTATAAAAGCAGCACAAGAAAAAAAAACAAGCAATATGTTGCATGCAATGCTCAATAATGCGAAAAAGAATTTACTTTAATTTTTCGACACGTTGTCGATTTTACAAGATGGCCGTGCTCCTGACTTGCGTGTGTGTGTGCGCACTCACAAGGGCAAAAATGGCTACGCTCGTATGCTACGCTATATATTTATTTTAGTAGAATGGCTGCTTTTTATTTTCGCTAAGATTGGCTTCCGTGTTAAGCCGTTATATAAAAAAACGAATGCACTTTAATTTCGCTCGATCCCAATAAGAAAATTTAACGTTGGGCGCCAATGTCACACCGCACTGGGGATCAGGGTGCGGGTGATGAAATTAATATCACGGATAAAATAACAGAGAGTTTATTCTATGATATAAATTAGATACACGGTTGCCAGTCGTGCTCGCGGCTAAACATTAACGGCTACTGATGATTAATAATAACGTTAATTAAGTATAACGGCGGAAGGGCTCACTATTATATCGGTATAATTTCACGCGCGGCGATATAGCTGCTGCTCGATCGAATACCCGCTCGATCGACAAAAATGGCGACGCCGGCCACGTGTGCGAATACGCAAAAGGGGAAGTGCGGCACACACACCTTACGAGGAGAGGAACACGGGTAAGGATAGCACTTTGCACCAACCTTATACAGATAATTTCTCGCTCTCAATTGCACCCGGTGCACACTCTCGAACTCGCTTATTGTACGGGAAACGGTCGATCGGCTCACGAAAAATCTCCTCGATACGTCTCGTCACGGCCGTGTTTCCGAGCTCTCTGTGCTTCGTCCTGCGAGAGCGCCGCGCGCATGCGTCGCGACCGTCTCCGCGCAGTGCGAGCGCGGCCTTACAGCGAGAGCGGCTTGATGTTGTTGTTAGTGTTCTGCTAGGCGGTTCGAGTGAGACGACGACGACGACGACTGGCGACGGCGAGGCTGCTATTTGGTAATTATAACCTCGTTCCTTATTAATTATCGGCTAATCGATCCGTGGTTTTATTTCCAGATGGACGACGAGCCTTACTGCCGTGGTTGACGGGTCGTGGCTGCTCGGTGGGTGCACATACGTGTCGCTATCTCCGTCTCTCTCTACTTCGTGGCTTCTTGGCTGCTGAGACGTCTCTTCACGACGTCGGCTCCGGAGGCTGTTCCTCGGTTCTACGGCGCGGCTGCTATAATACGGTAAGGAGTCACTTGACAGGTGCCTTGTTATTTAGTTAGTATATGTGAGCAATATTTATGCTCACATAACCTCTAACCCTGGCTCCTATACACCTCTACTCCTGTACACAGTCTTGTGTACTCCTACCTGCTCCTTAGTCTTGAAAAACATACTCATGATTATGCTTTACAGGTTGATCTCCCTGTACGAGTCCGTTGCTGTTGGATGGCTCCTTTTGGCTTGAGGCTATTACGGATATGCTGTTATCATTGCTGCAACAGCCGTCTCCTTGGTATTTTGGACCTTGATGCCCTATCCCTGCTCTTATGCTGCCTTCGCACTCCGCTGATGTCTCCAGGCTCTTCGAGTGCTGTTCGCCCTGCATGTAGCCTCTTGGTGGCTACTGGTTTCCTCGACTCATGTGTGTGCTGGCTCCGCTTCTGCTCCAGGGTGTAGCTTCTTCGGTTTTAGTGGGGTTATCTTTTTATATAGGTAGCTAGGGATATGTGCTCGGTGCTATATTTATTTAATATACGGTTTAGGTAGGTAAATTGGATAATAGGTAGGTAGGAATGTGTGTGTGCTCGCTATGCACCATGACAGGCACACTTGCCTTGTCACAACGTGTAAAACGCGACCCGGCACTGCCTAACGCAAATTAGTCGGAACTTAAAGTTATCCCGATCATATCACTGTTCAAGCGATCTTTTAATATATAATGCGTTATTTCTTGAAACGCATCTTCGACATATTTAACAGGATTTTCGCTTCCTGCGTAATCTATAATCATAAACTTTATCTCGCGACCGATGTACGAAAACGGGGCATGTATCGCTCGCTATTTGCCTGAAGATGTACACGTTGGAATTCCGCGGTACGGCCTCAACCTATTTGCTTTTCACACGGAGACACTTAATGAAAATACAATATTATTATTACTATATAATTCGCTTACTAATTTTTTATTGAATAAATTTTTTAATTTTATAAAAATTTAAAAGTTATTATTTTAATTATTTTTCAACGCGATGCCTTAACGAATCGAACGCGCGTAAATTGAATTGGCTGTAGGCGGATATAAGTGAGGGGACATCTCACACTCCTCGCTTATCCATACCCCGACTCGCCAAGCCGTCGACAGATATTCTCGATTGTCGAAAAACCTATCGTCTTCGAGCTTAAATATATATTCTTAAATTAATATTACTTTTAAACCTATATATGTTTACAATTATAGAATTATTTTAACACGTTTTATTATTTTAATTTTTAACGTTCAATACAGATTATTGTACTGTTATATTCAACAAAAAGTATTGCAGCATCTTTTCTGTAAACTAGTGTTCCTATAATCAGTAAACTCGTCGAGACCTGTGCGACAAAGTATTACAAAGATGGCTCAAGCATTGTTAGAAACTGATTTTATTTTTGCCGAAGACGAAACCTTCAAACAAATGGACAGTGAGAAAAAAGTGTCTGTGAATTTAGAAGATAAAAGACACACGCTGCATCGAAATTTAATTGAAACTTCGTACTCGCTAAATAATTCGGCTACAAAAATAATAAATGTCAGTGTACAAATTTTTCATAATTAACAAATGGAACCCGTTATTCAATTGTTAAATCAAACTCACTCGACAGGACTAGTAATCGATTTGGATACTTGGATAGAACTACAAAATAAACTCGACGAAATATCGGAATGTTTTAATAACGACAATGACTTATCTTATAAAAATCGCACGAGAATCTACATCAACGATTTGGAAATAATTTTTGTTACTTCGTATGGAGGAAAATCTATTACTTTGAATAAAACGTCAAAATTATCCAACGAAAACAAGACAGAAAAGAAGAGAAAATGTTTTCAACCAACTATAGTCATGCAAAAATCAACTTTCGGGGGACTAAAGGATAGTATTTTTTGTGTAGAAGAACGATATTGTCGACTCAAACGCTATATCAACGATCTTGAAAAATGTAAAAATTTTATTTGCGATATTGCAAAAGAAAAATTTACCGATTATAATTTAAACTAGCCACAGATACCTCGCTCGCTAACGCTCACTCGGGTGTATTTTGATTGTGCTTATTTTAAATGAGTAAATTATTTAAAATAGATCATTTAATACAGATGCATTTAGTTTATTCGATTATTAAATTTTTAATTTTATATTCATTATACAATGCGTATTATTTTTAAGTATTATTATTATTATATAATGTGAATTATTAAAGTAGTCGTTATTCCAAACGGAAGAACCGGAGAACCAGAGAACATCCAAAACGGGAATCTTCTTAATTAGGATTAGTTAGTTAGTTTCTTTTAGTTATGTCTTTATAGTTATTTATGTATGCTACATTTGTAGGATATTTTTATGCTTGAATTTTCAAAAAAAATTATCATTTTTTTCAAAAAAATTTATTTTACGTTTTTTTATAGAAGTTTTTGAAACCAAAATTTTTCTAGAACTTTTTTTTTTAAAACTTCTTTTTAGAAAAATTATTTTCAAAAACCCAAGTACCCCTCATGAAAAAACACATTTTGACGTTATTATGTGAAAGAAGGATTAATTACAAAACGTTTTTCGAAGGGTCAGAGACCGGAGGCCTGATAGTATAATATTATTTATTACATTATTATATGTTTCAGACAAATCGGTCTATATGTATCGAGAAAACTTTGACCTACCATTTTATCAAAATATCGCTAAAATAGGTCATTTTTGCCTCACCTTGTTAAAATGTATATGAGAATTGTCTTTTCAAAATTGTGTGACATGTAAACTAATTATTTTGCAGCTGGGATGAGGAAAAGGTTTCATTTGAATGGTAGTATTGGCTAAATAATTTATATATGGTACATATAGATACAATTTTAATTGTACAATTTCAACAAATTTAAGTATTGAAATAATAATTTTAAATACCTATTTTTACGACATTGGATGTGAAAGTTAGGTATATAAACGGTGTATTTGATGAAAAGTTGATGTCCTTTTCTATAGTCCAAGTCCTGTTAAACGGAGGGTCATTGTGATTTTTCATGCACAGTAGATGATACTGACTCTGTAAAATATATTTTTCCTTCCAGCGTTAGCCAACATATTAATGTTGTTATCCGACTCTTACGGCGAGGACGTGCTGGTAAGGTATACATTTCAAGAGTCAAATTTTTTTATAATAAATCCGATTTTTTAACGCTACAATTATTAGATAGTGCAATATTATTTTACCCAACTTATAGTAATTTCTTGATGATGCTCAGCGCAAGCATTTATTAGTTATTTTATGTATTTAATTTTAATTTAATGTTTCAGTAGTAGTAATATACTTATTTTTTAATATTTTTTATACTTGATGGAATGAATATATGTTCTTTTACTTATTCACAATGTGATATGTTGCAGCCGAAATTCGATCATATTTTGACGATCTTCAGCGCAAACATTTATTCATTATTCTGCATATTTACTTTAATGATTTAGTAGTAGTAATATTACAATGCTTTTTCTCATATTTCCTTTTTTTAATTTTTTCTTATACTTGATGTAATAAATATAAATTTTTTACTTATTTACAATGTAATATGTTGCAGTTACATCTTTTTTTATCTTTTTTTTATCCTTGTTTAATAAATTTTTTTTCAATTTTTTATTTTCTTTATTATTACATTGGTCACTGTCGTCATTATAATAAGCTTTTTTTTCGCAATACTTCTTTTTCTCGTTCATTTTTTAATTGGTCATCGTTCATTGTTTGCCTTTTCAACATGGTTTGATGTTTTTTCTTTAGTATTTTTCTTGTATTTTGCCATCATTACTATTTTTACTTCTTATATAAGCTTCTTTTTTTCGCAATGCTTCTTTTTCTCGATAATTTTTTAATTTCGTCACTATTCATTGTTTGCCTTTTTAACATGTTTCGCTGTTTTCTTTTTAGTTGCTTTTCTTCTATATCATTTAATTGTTTAGTTTTATTTTCTTGACAAAGAGAACTATAAGTTGGGATTTCATAGTCTATTTCTATTGGAGTAATAGGATCAACGCAAACTATTTTATCTGTATTAAATAAGTTCATTATTTTTTGTTGTTCAAAAATTATTTTTTGTTCAAAATTTTGTTCTATTATTTTCATTTCTGCTGCATTGAAATTTAATTCTTTTTTATTAAAATTATAAATATGAATGACGTTTGTTTTGATTGGTATTATTGAAACGTTACAGTTAATACTTTGTAAAACTGGAAATATTGTAATATTACGTGTTTCGTATATTTTTAGTAAATGTAAACGCATTTGGGAAATATCAAAATTTATATTACATGGGCATAAATTAAATACAATAGAGATAGCAAAAGCTATTGCGAAAATTCCGCAATCATAGCTATTACTTTGAAATTGTACTGTTTCAAAAACAATTTTTAATTGTCGACTATCTGGAAATAATCTATTGATGTATACTTTATGTTCATTTTGCAAACATTTAGCATTGAAACTATTATAAATGTGTACCGTTCCTTTATTGTAATACATACAAATCCAATGCCCTTTCTAATAATTTCCAGAAAATAATAATTGAATGTATTCTTTATCCATTGGAACTGATTTAATATTATATGGTTTTGGAATCAAAATAGTTGCTTGCATATTGAATGGAGTACATAATTTGAGAATGTTATTAAATTCGAATATGTGCTCATCATGTAACATAGAAGCATAGCCACTATATGATCCAGAGCCTTTTACAATTAATTTTTATTCTTCTGTCAAACCCATTATAAAAAACGGTTTATTCTACGAAAGGATTTATAATAATAATTCTAATAATTTATTTAAATTGATTAATAATTATTGTAATTTTTTAATTTTTCTAAACGATTTTTTAAAATTTTTTATGAATCCTTTTTGTAAATCTGAAAAAAATTAAATATAAATTAGTAATAATAGTATTTATAAAAAAGCAGTTTTAACCAAAACGGCCCAAATTATTTTTTTCGTTTAATCTGCTTCTTAAAGGAAAAATCAACGGATTCATTTGAAAATATCATTTCTAATGAATTTTTTCCGTTTTTTCGAAATTCGCACATATTTACGATATATGTATCCCTTTTTGCAACACAATTGTTTAAGCAAATTAAAATGCGGAAAAATTGAGAATTTTTTGCAAGTAATCATGTTGTCGAGCGTGATACCTTATTCAGTTTGTGTTAAATCGTTGGATTTGGAAGCATAAATGCCTATACTAAACTGATAGGTTAATTACTATAATTTAAATGTTTTTGCAAAGTGTACCCTTATTATATTTTATTATGAGCAAACATGATTATTTTGGTGGTCACCATTTTATTATTTAGTATAGTCGTATGCCACTAGATCCAATGATTTAGTAGAATCCAAATATGGTGTTAAGCTCAAAAACACGATTATCTGCAGAAAACCTATAAATTTACGTATTTTATTCATTTAAAAAATGTATTGCAAATAGGTTACATACACTCGGCAATAAAATTAACGCAACACTTAATTTTGGCCAAAAAAGGCGCAAATTCGAATATGAATACTTTAGGCAAAAATTATCGTAAGGAAGTCAATTTTTTTTAAATTAACGCTTCAATGTACAGAAACTCTGTATAGATTAATGTAAAAATGAGGTATTAAAGTTGAATACTTGTACTTTTTAACGGTAGCAAGAAAAGTACGGGTAGCCAAATAAATTTAACCCTTTTACGCTCTGCGTTACTCTCATATAACATAATTGGGATAAATCGCAAATAATATTCTAACGAATATTTTTCAACTCACAATATCGTAATTGAATGATTATAGTGTCTACTTTCTTGATTAAAAAAAAATATTTTTTAAATATTTTTAGAATTTTCTTTATCGGTAAAAAACTAAAATCGACAAATTTTTCGGAAATGTCAATTTTTTAGATATACTCATAAAACATTTAATTCTATAATATATAACGGTAAGCGAGTTACCGATCAGGTGAGTAACCGAAATGAGTATCGAGATTGATGCGCGCGCAAGGAACGCGCGCGAGAATCGTGCGCAAGGAGAGGAACGAAAGAGTTCGCGCGCGATCGGCAACAGCAACGTGTTGGTGTCCGACATATACTGTTTTTACGGGAAAAACGAGCGAAAGGACTGTTGTGCGTTGTGTGTGGGTGTGAGAAGCTTCTTCCCACTAACCTCCACGTCGACGTGTGCAGCAGCACTTCTCACAGGCAGTGAGAAAAGGAGGCCCGGTGAATCCCACCTACTCGACTGTTGGAGAGAGTGAGAGAGAGATACATGAGTACGAGCTCTCTCTCAGTGGCACAGACTGTTCCCGCCGAAGCGAGATATTCAGATACGCGGTAAGTGGTGCACCACGTTTAGACCCGCGTGTCTATCTAGTATTCGCGCCCCGATTTACCTGGTACGGTCCAGGTGAGGAAGCGTTCCTCCTTTTCCCCCTCTCGTGACAATACCCGCACGGATAGAAAGGTCGGTGGTTCGCGGGAGCCACTTCACGAGAGAAGGCGCGCGGGACGTAGGAAGCTTCTACGTCAAAGTTCTCTACGTCAGAGATACATACGTCACACGGTGTGACGTATGCCATCAGGTTAAGCAGCCGATCATATCCGGATCGGTTGCTCGTAATCTACTGTTAGATAGATTTTAACTGATTCTTTTCGCGCTGACCTCGGGGGTAGTCATCGGTACGACTCCCGTAAATTGTTAAAGTTCATTTATTAATATTTAATTGTTAACTTAATAAATTGACTCGGCGAGACAATCTTTCTCGCCGATTAACAGTAATATCGATTGTTGATAGTGTTTTACCGGTTTCCGTCCTGTCCTACGAATAACGCCCTCTCCGGTGTTTATCCTAGTTGGCAATTTTGGGCATATGGCCCAACACACGGTATATAAGTCAAACGAGGTGTTTGACGTTGCTAACGGCATTGCACGGGAATCAAAGGGATTCCCGGCCGCATCGTGAAACTGCACACTTAAGGTTGGTGAGTTGGGACAGATTGGGCCTAACCGTGGGCCTTACATATCCCCAGTACCCACCCCGTTACAAATATTGTACTCATATTATTATATGATATCTTAAGAGTATTTTGTCTCTATTTTTAGGTAATTATATATCAATTAAGCTCTAATACACCACATGCAAAAATAAAAAAATAAATTTTTTAGTCACAATTTATTGAAACGGATTATAATGAAAAATAATTTTTTTTAGTTTTTTCTATTAATTAATTAATAAATAACAATGTGGAATTAATACATTTCTATATTTTTGAACAGGAAAAATTTGGACGTAAAAGGTTTAAAAAAAGAAAAGTATCAAAAGTAAGATGTAGATCGTTGAAAGAACATAAAAAATTTAGTGTTTTGGTTAAAAACAAATTAATTTAGTGAACTAAATACAATTAATATAAAGTTAATATTCTATTCATAAATACTAAGTAATAATGCATAGTTTATAATCTTAAGTAATGAGAAATTGCGCCACTTAACCTTTTTCGGCCCAGATGAACACTTTTTTAATACGTTCTTGAACGTTAAATATAATAATAAAAAATTAATTAAAAAAATTGATCAACACACATTTCCAAAGTATTCTTTCTGCTCTTTCGAAAGCCGTTGTAAGCATTAGTGTCAAATTCTTTTTAAAATAAGTTACAGATAATTTTTCTCAAAAAAATGTCAAATTTTCAGAATTATTTGCTGGAAGAAATGCTTTTTGGAATGGTCTTGGGGAAACAGATATCGTGGCAGGAGTGGCCAAACTTTTAGATAGTATTTTTTAATTTGTAAATACTCAAGAAATCATAAAAAATTTCATGTTTCGGTACAGGTTTTATGGTATATAGGGGTTTTTGTGATCGCTGACTATGAGTATAACTGAAAATCTATATTATATTAAAGTTATCTTTTTGAGCGATTTTGTAAAAACTCCCCAATTCTTGCAAAAAATACTTTAAACATATATATTTTGTGATAAATATGTGTTACATAAGGTAATGCTTCATATTACTGACAAAAAAATATTATTATAATTGTTAACTGATATTAAAAAAAAACGATAAATTATAATGTCCCTCCGTCCATCCGACAAACATCATCTTGGCGTGAGAGAGAATGAGACAGAGCGAGAGAGATAGTGAAAGGAAGAGATAGAGTCAGATAGGCAGATAGTGAAAATGAGAGAGAAAGAGAGAGACAGTGAGAGGAAGAGATAGAGAGACAGATAGGCAGACAGTGAAAATGAGAGAGAAAGAGAAAAAGAGAGAATGAGAGAGATAGAATCTTTATTTGGTATTACGGGGAAAATCCTCGTATACATATTATGAATGTAATCGGCGCAGTAACATATAAACTAAAATAAAATGAAATACAGCGTAAATACAAAAGTAGTCAAAACAAAACACTCATCACGCTAGAGAACAGATAACAAAGTTACATGAGATCATAAATACACAGATAAATATACAAATAGATAATTAAATAAATAAGTAAAAATAATAACAATAAAAATTGAATAAAAATATAATAACAATAAAAAAATAAAGACAGCAAAGTAAACAAAACAATAACAATATAAAATATAAAATAAAAAATAAAATATAAAGAAAGAGTGAGTGAGAATGAGTTACAGAGAGAGTGAGAGAGAGAGAGAGAGAGAGAGAGAGAGAGATTGATTGATTGATTGAAATATTTTATTTGGCCTTTGGGATTTAAAACCCGTAGACACTTACAGTGATAAAAACAATTAGTAGAATACAAATATTTTAACAATAATATGTAGATATAGATTTGCTTAATATAAATTCGATATCGCAAATAAATAACAATAATAACAACAAAATAAATTACAAATAATCGGTCAAGAACATAACAAAATAAGTTAACAATAATATAATAATAAAAACAATAAAATAATAAAAACAATAGCAGAACTCATGCTTACTTGCGCGATGTATACATTTTATTTTATTCTATTCTATTCGAGGCGAGGGATCAATGGTGGGGTTATCCTCTCACATTGCATCCTGGTGGCCCAGGTAGTTTGGTCGAGTCCAAACAAATGATGAAATAATGAATCTTTGGATTTGGCGATGGATGATTTTTCAAATGCATGTGGAGGGAGTTCATTTATGATCTTCGATGAGGTGATGATGAATGATTTATTTAAAGCCTCCGTACGAGGAGGGAGGTAGTTTAATGATTTTAATGGATGACGAGTGGATATGCGGTGGTTATGTTGTGGGGTGTTTAATTTAATGAAATCATTTGCCAGGTAACTAGGGAAGCTATGAGAGATGATGCTGTATGCAAGTGAGCCGATGATGTATGAGCGTCTGAACTCAACTCATAACCACCTGAGACCTAACCTATACGGAGTGACGTGCTCTCTTCTCGGTATGTCCCCCCTCACGAACCGTAAACAAGCATTCAGTAGTCTTTGCAGCTTTAGATTTCTGGTCTGATGAACATCTTTGTAGACCGCACACGCATAGTCAAAATGTGGAAAGACAAGTGCTTCTACCAGTCTCTTTCTAAGACCACGTGACAAAGTTTTTCTACAATATCGCACTGAGTGTAAAACCATGCACACGACTCGAAATGGATAACACTTGCCTTGACCAATCAAGAGATGGAGTAATCATGACCACAAGCGACTTAACCTTACATTCATATTCCAAGAAGTCCGCTTCCAGTTTAACCTTAGGGGCAGTGTTCAAGTCGATGCGCAATAAAAAGGCCTGGCTACCCAGAATCATAACCTTCGTTTTTTTTACATTTAGCTTAAGTCCGTTTTTCTGAGCCCATAGGGCTATTGCATTTGCATCCTGAGTAATACGTTGTACTCCTATTTCAAATTCTGCAGGAAAAAACGAACGGTAGACCTGGGCATCATCGGCAAATAGCATATAGTCGCTATGTGTAAGTACTTTCGGCAGATCATTGATAAAGATAGAAAAAAGTATTGGGCCAAGAACACTGCCTTGAGGTACACCTGCATTAATTGTCAGCCAATCCGAAAGCTCGCCAGACTCATTCTCCACAGCATGCAAGCGACCCACAAGATACCGATAGAACCATGTTAGCACGTTATCAGAGCTACCAATATCACTTAACTTTTGAATTAATTTACCGTGAGGTACTGTGTCAAAGGCTTGGAGAAATCAAACAGGACAAGAATCGTGATCTTTCTGGCGTCAATGGCTCTCCTAGCATCATCTAGAACACCCAGGAGTGCTGTCTGGGTACTATGACCCTTACAAAAACCTGCCTGTCTCTCAATGAGAATATTATTCTTCTCTAGGTATTCAGATAATTGATTATGCACAAGTCTTGACAAAGATTTTCGAAAGCTCACAAAGCTTTGCAATCGGCCTTGTGTCAGAGCACGATTCCACCCTGCCCGACTTCGCCAAAGGGAACAGTAGTACTCTCTTCCAGTATTCAGGATAATATCCAGCTAAAAGCATATCGTTAAAAACATCCACGAGGTGCAGAGTTAATTGACGCTCTAACAACTTTAGCATTTCCACAGATATGCCATCAATCCCCACTGCCCTCGAGGATGCTCCCCGAATTGCGTTTTGAATTTCTTTTGCAGTTATATTGGAGAAATGAAAAGAGGAGGAGGACGGTGACAAAGGACATGAATTACATAAAATGGTTGAAAAAGACTGGATAGACAGTGGTTGGACATGATTTGAGACAGAAACGTAGTGACTGTTTAGCTGTTGCGATGTGAAAAATTGAAGTGGCGATGGATTTGTCTTTAACCTGAGACCCATGTTTTTGAGGCATTTCCAGGACCTCTTGGGATCGTTTGTACTGTTAAGTTTATTTGCCAGGAAGTGAAATTTACTCAAGTTTACAGCATTTGAGACATGATTTCGAAGACCTTTGTATATATTATAATCTTCAGTTGAACCAGTAGTTTGAAATTTTCCAAAAGCTGCATTTCTGTCCTTAATTTTTACTTTAATACCCCTAGTAATCAATGGCTTGTGTTTAGCTTTTATAGAATGGAATTTTATTGGTGCTAATAAATCAAATGTCGAAAGAATTTGATTTGATTATGAGTGTTACATTATTTGAGATATTGCTGTGATTTATAATTGATGAATGATTATGGTGTGAGAGCGGACTATGCTGGTAGTTAAACAAAGACAAATCCATGGAAACATACTAATCAGGCCTAGGATGATTGAATGATTGTGATGAAGACAAAGAGGTGATAGATGAGTTGAATATGGTTGCAAGGTTATGAAGGTTGATTTCTTCCAGATTTCGTTTTCTAAATTCCCTCACGTCTGTCTGCGTGTTAGCAATCCTTAGAGTAATGCTTATAGCATCATGACCTGCTGCGAAGGGAGCTGTCGTTTTAATATATTCGTAATCGGGTATTAGTCACTGGGGATTTCAACATTGACATGAATTCCTCTAGTGCTATGGCAAATAAGTTTAGGGCAAACATATCAGCACTGGCACTTGCACTCATCCAGTCAGAGCCAACGCATCACGCAATGACGTCGGGCGGGCCTTCTCATACATGGTTGGATCTCTTCCTAATTCGTTAACCATGACATATTTGTATCTCGGTAGTATGTCCGACAAAACTTCCAAGAATTCTATAGGGTAAGCGGCTGATGGCCATGTCTATTAAACTAGTCCGGCCATTTCAAAACGCCCCAATATTAGCTATCCCAGAATTTATAACTAATTTATTGCTAATTTATTACGTAGAAAATAATTTAAATGCTCCACCCGTTTCCGAGAAACAGCTGCAGGGCCAACTTAAATCTTAAGCTAGACCAACCACCGCTGTAACTTGGTCCCTAATTAACATTTTCGACTGATTCCAGCGGCTAAATCTATTGCTAATTTATTGCTTTTCGACGATTTATTGCGAAAATGCTAAAAGTTAATTAATACGCCAATTCCGAGAATCAGGAATCAGCGCAGTTTTGCCAATTACGTAATAGGTCGCCTAGCGCAAAAATCAATAGACAATAATTTATTGCTAATTTATTGCTAACAATTGTTACCGGAAATAATTTTATTGCTGTCGCCGATTCCGAGAAACAGCTGTTGGTCCAACTTAAATCTTAAGTTAGCCCTCCCACCGCTGTAACTTGGTCCCTAATTAACATTTTCGACTGATTCCAGCGGCTAAATTTATTGCTAAATTGCTTTTCGATGGTATATTGCAAAATTGCTAAAGTTAAATAGTACGCCAATTCCGAATGTCAGGAATCGGCGCGACGTATGCTACGTATTGAAAATAATTTTGTTGTGCCAGACATTTCTGAGAAACAGTAGTTGCGTTAAGAGACCTATTTTTTCTACTTAAAAAAATAAGTAAGAATGGGACCTACAGAGTACTATAAGGTGTTTACAAGAGTACATAGGAGGCCTTTGCAGGAGTAAGTCCATTTGCGAATACAATTACTGAAAGTGAAAAGGATTAAACGGTCATTATCTCATTTATTACACTACAGTTTATCACATGTATGAAGTATTTATTATAATTCAAACATAGCAGACAAGCAGCTGAAGCCAAATAATAATGTTTAGGTCAATTTTATAAAACAACAGTCTATTTTTCCCTTTAACCGGGAGTAACTAGATGGAAAGTCCTTATATCAACTATATTTTATCTATAATTCTTCAGTAAAAGTTTTTAAGACATGTATTTCTTCAGCAATACATTCAAGAAGTCGATTATTTTTTTTCGTTTCCTTTGGAGCAATAAAATCAAGCATCGATACAGCTATCGTGTTCAGGTAAATTCTGTGAAACAATTGTAGCATAAAAGGGTTGGTTTTCAAAATTTTGAATATTGCAGATATTATTTGAATCAGACGAAGTATATTTTGCAGTAAATAAAAAATATTTTTCTCGATTCAAGTTTTTCGAGGTAGATTTATTTTTTTGAAAAAAAATTTGATGTGATCCACGTAAAAGTACAAACTATCAAGTTTTTAAGAAAAAAAGTTGCCGCGCCTGATTGAGACATAGAAATATGGTATAAAGTCACAGTTATTTTATATAGAGAGCTTCTTAATGTTCACAAAATTATCTACAATGTGAAGAAAAATTCATCATGATACAAAAAAATTGACGGAGTTATTAACATCTGAAAAATGGCAATTTTTCGATGAAAAATTCTTTTTGTGATTTCAGTCAAAAACTAAATTTTATTAATAGATAACAGAGTAGTATCTAATCAAAATAATAATAGAGGCCTGCGATAGCTCGATCAGTAGGGCGTCGGGCACGTAATCTGGAGGTCCCAGGTTCGATTCCCGACCGATTGATACAAGCACCACTGGCGAATGTATTTTCAAAAAGTGCTTTCTTCACCAAGACATCGTATGACCTCCGTCGCTGATTAGCACCGGTTTGGGAGCATAAAAAGAGCAACGTTAAAATAATAAAATAATAATAATAATAATAATAAATGAATTCTTTCGGTGCCGGGCCTTTGCAGCATGAGAAAGTTTACCAAGTATACAAATCTTTAATTTTTTTTTACCTGCAATTCTTTGAATGATCTTTTCGCCCTTCTTCACAGTTGATATTGAAATGGATAATACAATATTAAGGGGACAAGCCTGGGTTAAAATTGAAAAAAATAGTTTATTATTAATAATACATAATTTATAATAAAATAAGATAAAGTATTTACAAATTTTTTAAACAAATTATATTATTATTAACTTTTATCAAACATTTTATAGCTAATTTATTTGCCACATAACTATTTTAATCAATTAATGGCTTTGCGTACTGTGATTTTTTACCATAATGCACTTACCGCAGAATATCTCAGGAACTTTTTTATCGAATAGGCTAAAATTTTAACACTAACTACTAAATATCATTTTAATCCACTTGAATGAAATAGAATTTAAAAATATTGTAATCAAAAAATTTAATATGCAAAATTATTGCAAAAAACTGAAAAATTATTTAAAAATCAGATAAATTATTTTTTTAAATAACAATTTTGAGTGCTTTTAGTAATTCTTTTCCATTCAAGTAGATTAGAATGATATTTAATAGTTACTCTTAAAATTTCAGCTTATTCAATGAAAAAGTTTCTGAGATATCCTGTGGTAAGTGCATCATAGTAAAAAATCATAGTACGCAGAGCCATAAAGTGATTCACACAGTTATGTAGCTAATAAGTTAGCTAAAAAATGTTTGATAAATGTAAATAATAATTTAATTTGTTAAACAAATTAGGAAATATTTTAACTTATCACATAATAAATTATTCATTATTAATAATAAATTATTTTTTCTAAATTTTAACCCAGGCTTGTCCCCTTAATATATTAAATTATTATTATAAATGAAACCATATAATTTCACTTTTGCTGTTAAAATATACAAGGTTTTGTATGGTTAGTTTGTCAAACCTCTCTAGGTATGGAAGCGCAATGGTAGGTAAGAAATTTCGATAGAAAAATGTTGCTTTTTTTAAATCCTAAATATAACTCCCGAAAATCGTTTTTATACATTAATTAGCATCCCCCGTCGCGGTTTCGCCCGCTCTGTAATTGCATAGAACTCGAAATATTAGAAAATAGCATAAAGATAGGTTTACCATATTTCAGTTTTCATTGGTTTTAAATAATGTTTTTAAAGAACTTCACGGTAGACAACTTTTTTTTGTGAACTGTTTGGTAACAAAAGAAATTGATTTTCTGATGTACCTGTTCTTGACAAACCAACATACAATTGACCGTGTGTTATTACAACGACCGAGCCCGGCTGATACATATGTACTAAGTGGCGATAAATTTGTCGCGTGCAGTGCCAGACCGTCAGCCACCTATCGGCCAGCGCCTGAACTACCGTACATCCTGTAAGTGTAAAAACTGTAATTTTTTTAACAATGAAGCAAAACGATTTTTTATATAAAATATAGCCTATGACACTTCATAGTACATAAAGAAACTACAGTTAAAATTTCGTTACAATCGATTGTGTACTTTTTGAGATTTTTGCGCACATACAAACAAACGCTTCCTCTTTATATAATAGTAAGAGTAAGATAAGATAGTAAGATAAGATAAGATAAGATATGCACAATGATTTCATTCAATTATTATACTATAATATTTTTTTATGCAATAAAGTGAAACATAACTGTTTAGAAACGTTTATCTTCTTTTAACGTTACCTTACAAAGTGAAGCATTTACAGAGTTCAGAAAGTATAATTTAACTAAATAACAGTATATTTATAAGGAGAGGGCCAAACTTTCGGATCATGGCTATTTGCCAAAGGCTAAAAAAAATATGAAGAAAACCGAAGTTTTAGATTCCAATGCCCTTTTTTATGATAGATATAATAAATAACAAAAAGTCTTGCTGATGGAATCTTTGACTCTTATAATAATTAAAACAAAGGAAACTGAATTCACTTAGTATAAAGTATTTGTATTCTTCGTCGTTAAAAAAAGTGCGTCTTGGTATATAAAAAAATGAATCTACTAATGTTATCTTTTCGTAAAAACAAATTGAACGCAATTTATAAAATTAGCGTGCTACTTAATTACGAAAAGCTATGACGTTTTGAAAATTGTTACTCTTTGCATCCCTTGTATTGAAAATTTTTATTTTTCAGTAGCACACGAGAAATGCACTTTGAAAATTCATAAATCTTATTGCTCTTTTATCTTTAGTAGATTTTCCAATGTCATTGCATTTTTAGTTATGATCTTGATAAAACAAAATCATTAAATTTTAGAAAATTACGATCAGCGGCACGCGCCTGTATAAAATAGCATTAAAAAAAATATTCAAAAAATGAGTGACGCTATATAATTACGAGAAATTTAAATCAGTAAAAAATACTTTAAGGGAATGTCACACAGTATAAATTGTCGAAATGATTTTTCAAATTAGATCTTCAGTTTTTCGTTTATCCCGATTTTGCGATCATAGGTACATTTTGCATAGTTAACAGATTGTGCGTCAACTTGCAGAATCTTATAATTCGATACATTTCCTTATTAAAATGAAAAATTGTAATGTACTAAAAATTGTAACCGATTATCGACATTACAGTTTTTGCAGACTATTTTTCATTTAATTAAATGAATAAGTCGAATTTTAAGATTCTGCAAGTTGATGCATAATCTGGAAACCATGTAGAGTGTATTTATGCACGCACAATTGGAATAAAAGATATAAACTGAAGATTTAATTTGAAAAATCAAATATGTCGATAATACGGCCTCCCCTTGAAGCACGCTGACAATAAAAATAAAATTTTGATTTTCTACCGGTCAAATATTAAAAGTATGGTGGAAAAGTCACATTTGAATACGAAAAAACACGTGTGATTAGGTTCAAACCCCTTTACGAAAATAAAGAGTTAAGCATTGGGATTTTTTTTGGAGCCTAAGATTAATGTATAAAGGTTTAGAGCCTCTTTAAATCAAACCATTCAGTAAGTATTTTGTCGTAACAATTTTTTTTATATATATAACTTGATAAAAAAATTTTTAAGAGCTCGCAAAAATATTCTTTTTTTTTTTGCGTTAATCCAGGATTGTTTTCTTAAAATAATTGCATTTAGAACTATTACCGACATAATCTACTTAAGCATGATTATATTAAGTATTAATGTATTTGTGCATTATTACATATAACACTTTGATAACTTTTCATGGAATAAGTTATTTTTAAGGGGATGTCGGACCCAAATTACAGGGATCTACACCTTTCAATCCAAAAATGATATCTAAAATAAATCTAAAATATTGAATTAAAAATCTGAAAAAATCATAATTAGCTTAAAACATAATAGAGGGCCTGAAGGATTGATTTTTTAAGAAAAAATATTTTTAATAATAATTGAATAAACAATGTTTCGTCGGTATTTATAGTAAAAAAAGGCATTATTACATGTAAAAATAAAACGATTGAGTTATTTTTAAATTATTAATTAATGCTTGATTGCGTATATGAGCATTCAACTACCCATGCAGAAACGTTCAAATCATACACTTGCCACGTAAAATATGATGTACATCAAGGGCTATAGTAGTACTCGTCGTCGGCTCACAAAACGCTTTCGCTGTGGCTGGTTTGCCTACAAAAGCTCATTTTACGCCCTCGGTTTTCAATATTTTATTAAATGATTATGAACATATTTACCTGTAAAATACCCACTCAACTCATCAATTTATAATCTATTTCCTTTATAATAACATTAGTACTTTTAGGAGTAGTTTAGGTTTTCCTTGATATTGATGAACAATAAAACCATATTTATTTATTTGGCGACGTTCCGATGGATATCCTCCATCCTCATCAGGCTATACTTTTTTTTTTTTTTTATTAAAAAATGATTTCATTTTACAACATCTTTTTAACACAATTTTTACATATATAAATCTAAGTTACTTACTATTTCGTCAATATATAGGTATACAATATTAACAGCATCTCTGATGATGCGTCGCTCTATAATTGGAAACAATGATTATCTTATGTAAAAAATAGTGTCGAATTAATTAAAAAACTTAGCAACTGTGACATTCCTGCAAATTATATAATAATTTCTCTAGATGTAGTCTCCTTGTTCCAGAAGAATTGGTTCTTAAAGGTATTGAAAAAAGATACCATTTAATAAGAAAAATACATAATGTTTCTCTACATGAATTAATTGAAGCAGTTAAATTTTTGATGCGCAACATTTACTTTCAATGGAATAGTAAATATTATCAACAACTATATGGAAGTCCTATACGGAGCCCGATAAGCCCGATTTCTCTGATATTGTTATGACAGATTTATTAATTAGATTTTATTCCACCGTTCTATTACAGATATGTGGATGATACAATTATGTGCATCCCCGAAAATAAATTAACAAATGTAATTGAAGTTTTCAATAACTACCATGAGAAATTGCAGTTCACTCATGAAAAAGAGAATAATGGTTATATAAGTTTTTTAGAGGTATCACTAATAAGAAATGAAAATAGAAAAGTTATTACTAATTGGTATAGGAAAGATACCTTTTCAGGACGATTTTTACATTTTGAATCTAGTCATACAATGCAGCAGAAGCGGGCTATGGTATATACATTGGTGGACAAGGCAATTTTGTTAGCACATGAAAAATTTCATGGACCCAATATTAAACTAGTCAAAGTATTTTTAAAAAATAATTATTACCCAAACAAGTTTATAAATCATAATGTAAGAAAAAGATTAGAGAAAATAAAATATAGTTCTAGTCATAAGAATGTTCAAGTTAATAATAGAGCAGAAACTAATTATAAAGCAACTTTAAATATCCCTTTTATTCCTAAATTTTATGAAAAAATATCTGGTTCTATGAAAGACAAAGCTATCAAAGTTATACCTAAAATTTATAATAAAATTGATGGTGTTATTGTGAGGGGCAAAGATAAAATAGACAAATTAACTAAAACTAATGTAGTGCATAAAATAGATTGTAAAGATTGTAATGCTAGTTATGTGGGTGAAGCAAAGAGACAAGTAAAATGTCGTATTAAAGAACACAAAGCTAATATAAATAAAACTGAGTCGCACTATGTAATCAATGAACATATGCTCGCATATGATCATTCGTTAGATTTTGACAACGACAAAATACTTGATACTGAAAAGAATTGGAGAAAAGAAGTATTATCAGAAATGATCTACATAAATCTGCAATATAATGCGATCAATTGCAAAGACGATACTAGACATCTTAGCCAACATTACAGTGACATTATCAATAGTATTAAATTAAAATCTAAATTATACTGTGTACCTCTCCCCTATGACATAACCTCAAATAAATGTATATCGATCAGATGTTTGGATAAGGCGAGTGTAAATTCAAATATATATATTTTTGGTTTTTTTAATTTCTTCTCATTTAGGTTCATAATTAAAAGATTCTTGACTATTATAAAAATTGTTTAGTTAATCTACTATATTTAGAAATTTAATAAAATACTTAAATATTTAAATTTAATTATTAAAAATTTTTTATTACCAATTATTATTTGTTTCAACGGAAAAAAAATTTGTTATTGAAATGGTAAATTTTAATTTAGTCTTTATAAAAAATTTTTTTTGAGTTCTGTTGTAAATCCTCATTATATTAAAATTTTATACTGTCAAAATAACGATTTAAGTATAGATTATGTTATATTTTTTTAAATTGTTTGTAAAGTTTATTTTTGTTTAAATCAATATGATCGCGGCACCCAAAGGAATAATTAGACATAGAGTTTGACTTTTTTATAGGTATTTAATTAATTTTTTATTGGTTTTAAAGTTTAAGTCTGAGCGTACGTCCGTACAGGCGGCTTTTTATTTTTTAACTCTTCTTATATCTCACTTGGATTTTCGAAAAAATGAATTTTTTTTAACGAAAGTGATCGCGGAACCACACGGATTAATTAGAAATAGTGTTTAACTTTTTTATAGGTGTTTAATTACTTTTTTAAATGGTTTAACCTCGATTATGTACAACGATTATTTATTTGTTTATCTCGATCAGTTATAACTGAAGATAACACTATGACTGGACATCATCAACAGGAAGGGAATATTTTTTTTTAATTTCGTAATATGGGTTCCAGTAGATGATGCCCCGTCGACCTGGAGGTAACAGTAGGGACCTGGACATCTTCTACAGGCAGAAAAAATTTTTTTTTGATATCGTAATAAGTCTTTCAGTAGGAGTTGCCCCGATGACCTGGAGGTAACATTACCGACCTGGACATCATCTACAGGAAGAAAATTTTTTTTTTGGTTTCGTAATAGGCCTTCCAGTAGATGATGCCCAGTTGACCCGGAGGTAACATTACCGACCTGGACATCTTCTACAGGTAGAAAAAATTTTTTTTTTATTTCGTAATATGTCGTCCAGTAGATGTTGCCCCGATGACCTGGAGGGAAAATTAGTGACCTGCACATCATCTACAGGAAGAAAATTTTTTTTTTTATTTCTTAATAGGTCTTTCAGTAGATATTGCCCCGATGACCTAGAGGTAACATTAACTACCTGGACATCTTCTACAGGAAGAAAATTTTTTTTTTATTTCGTAATATGCCTGCCAGTAGATAATGCGCCGTCGACCTGGAGGTAACAGTAGGGACCTGGACAAATTTTTTTTTGATTTCGTAATAGGTCTTTCAGTAAATGTTGCCCCGTTAACCTGGAGGTAACATTAGGGACCTGGAAATCATCTACAGCAAGAAAATTTTTTTTTGGTTTCGTAATAGGCCTTCCAGTAGATGATGCCCCGTTGATCTGGAGGTAACAGTAGGGACCTAGACATCTTCTACAGGAAGAGAATATTTTTTTTTTTTTTCGTAATATGCCTTCCTGTAGATGTTGCCCCGATGATCGGGAGGTAACATTAGTGACCTGCACATCATCTACAGGAAAAATTTTTTTTTTTTGTTTCGTAATAGGCTTTCCAATAGATGATGCCCCGTCGACCTGGAGGTAACAGTAGGGACCTAGACATTTTCTACAGGAAGAAAATTGTTTTTTGATTTCGTTATAAGCCTTTCAGTAGATGTTGTCCCGTTAACCTGGAGGTACCATTAGGGACCTGGACATCTTCTACAGGCAGAAAAAAATTTTTTTTTGGTTTTATAATAGGCCTTCCAGTAGATGATGCCCCGTCGACCTGGAGGTAACAGTAGGGACATAGACATCTACTACACGAAGAAAATTTTTTTTTTTTGTTATCGTAATAGGTCTTTCAGTAATTGTTGCCCCGTTAACCTGGAGGTAACATTAGGGACCTGGAAATCATCTCCAGAAAGAAATGATTTTTTTAAATTTCGTAATGGACCTTCCAAGATATATAGTAATTATTATAAATTTATGATAATAAACTAAGTTTTGTTAATAATCTAAGAGATATTAATAACATTACTACAATGTAGGATGTAAGTAGTAGATCAATTCTCAGAGATTCAGGAAAATTCAGTTCATTAATTAGATATTAAATGATATTATCCACATCCACATCTATCCACATCCATCCACATTATATTAAAATTTTATACTGTCTACATGACGATTTAAGTATAAATTATGTTATATTTTTTTAAATAGTTTTATTATTTATTATTATTTATTATTAACCAGAGTTACATAGAAAACATATATGGCACAAAAGTATTGTATACATACACAATTCCTACAAAACATTTCACTCGCAGTTACAGTGATACGCAATTATTTTACAATAACCCCACTACAATGCCGTGAAACCTGCAGAGGAAAATAAGATTTCCTGTTCGCAGGTCTGGTTTAAAACTATTAAAACTTAACAAAAACGCTGGTTAGTTATGCAGTACTTAGTATAGCAAACCACCATGCCATCCATCATTAACACACATACTATACATGCACACAATCGACATCGATAGTACTTCCCAGTCGGACTTCCTGACACGAGTTGCCCATCTCTGCCTACTCATTCATACATCTGGGTATAAGGGTTTTTTTCTTACTTATACACCAAAACTGATAAATTTCTAAAGTTTGTATGGTGTAACATTTATTATACATTATATATTTTTAAAATAAGTTTTATTATTAGATAAGAATATATTTTATTATATTATATCATATCAGATTCAATTATTTGTATTTATTGGTTGTCTTTTATATAAATAATTTATTTATGTTCTCTTTATTTATTACTTTATTGTTTTTATTATTATTATTTTAGCTACTAGCTTACCAATATCTTACTAGCATGGCTCTAGCAGTCGTAAAAGTTTCTGTTGACGCGTTTCTGCTTCTTGCATATGCTATTTTTTCATAACTATTGAGTCTGGCAGGGCACGTTAGTCCTACTGCACAGGTGACTCTATAATGCGGAAACATTTCTTTGTGTTGGAGTGCAGAATCACATTTGCACGATGATGTGAATACTATATCATCTACTATTATTGTATCTTTGTATGATGGTTGGCTTTTTAGTGAATACATAGAATTAGTGAAAGTCTGAGTTCCTCTTATGCCTCTATAAAAATAAAGTAGTGCTTTATTTCCTCCTAGATAATTAATGTCTCCATACGTCATTCTGTGCACGTTTATTTGTTCTATCTTGTTTCCAGGTGCAGCAGGTGCATTATTATTCATTATATTGTTACTATTTATTTTAGCCATATTATCTATCATATCAAAAACGGTTTCAATGGGCTTATATCTTTGAATAGTAGTGTCTCTCTTATATTCTATATTTGTTTCACATTCTTTTATAAATTTTTTAGTCATTATATTATTTTTTCATTTTCTGTTTCTTTCATCCATATATACAGTATTTCTTCAGTGATATTATTCAGTTTTATATTTGTTTTTGAAAAAAAGTCACTCATTTTATTGTAGTTATAATTTGAAATTCGACGATGTTTGCGATCTACATTATGATTGCATTTACCATTCGCACAAATATAAGTTCTTATATCTAGAATTATACTGTGAGATGACGACAGACTTTGTTTAATTTCAGTTCTAAGATTTGTATATTTGTTTATATCTAGTTTAACAGCATGTAATAATTCTTGTACTTTCATAGTATCACTAGTAAGTTGCAAGATCTCTTGTGCATGTATTTTTAAAAGCCAAATCTTGAACTGCTGACAATCAATATTTGATGCTTTCATTTTATTATTCATTGATTCTTATCCAGTCTTTTATTTTTTTTTGTTACTTTTCTTGTTAATATCTAATACCTTTAAATCTCTTGTCAGGTTATTAAACGTGTCTATTGCTTTTATATAACTATTTTTTGTGCTCACTGTTTTAACGAATTTAGGCTTAATTATAAGTTTTCGTCTTGTTTTACTTTCTGAATTTAAAATTTGTCTTTTAAGATCGTTATAGTAATAAAGAAGACATTGATATGCGAAAGATTTTTGTATGTTTAAAGGGCTTATTATTTGAAAAGTATTTTTGTTTATAATTTTTAGGATCTTTGTTTGTATAGATTGTAATAGTTGTAAGTTATTTTGATATACTCCACCCCATGCTATGATTCCATAGTTAATCACACTGTTAAATAGAGCATAGTATATAATTTTCAATGTGTTACTATCCATGAATTTAGTTATTTTGCTGAATACAAAAATTAGATACTTAGTTTTATTTATCAAGTATTCAATATGTTTATTCCATTTCATGTTCATGTCAAAATGTATACCTAGATATTTGACCTCCGTTACTCGCTTAATTAACTCATTGTTTATCTTGATATCTATCTTGTCTGGAACACTATCATAATAATTCCCAAAGGTGATATAAACAGTTTTCTGTATGTTTAGAGTTAGTTTGTTTAATCTTAGCCAAATGGAGACCTCTTCTAGATATTTATTCATCTTTACTTCTACCTCTTTCCATGTTGCTCCTGTGGCAGTGATAGTTGTATCATCAGCATATGATAGTATGGAGTTATCTGGCATCTTGGTTAGTAAATCATTTACAAACAATATAAAAAGTAGAGGCCCAAGGATAGTACACTGAGGAACACCTGTTTTAATTATTTGATAGTCACTTTCTTGCGTGCCATTTCTCAATTTTTGTTTCCTGTTGCTTAAGTAGCTGTTAATCAAATCATGAGCCTTTCCTCTCACTCCGTATGCATATAGTTTCTTTAATAATATTTTATGATCTACGGTATCAAAAGCTTTAGCTAGATCTAGGAAGGTAATGGCAATTGGTTTACTTTGATCAAGTTTCTCGTATATTGAGTTCGTTATAATGCTTAATGCATCCTTTGTTCCTATATTTTTAATAAATCCAAATTGTTTTTTACTCAGTATATTGCTTTTGTGTATAAAATCAGTAATCCTCACATGTATTATTTTTTCAAAAATTTTGGCAATGTTGGATATCAAGGATATGGGTCTGTAGTTACCCATTTCATCTTTCTTTCCTGCCTTGTAAATTGGAATTACTTCTGCTTTTTTTAATTGATCTGGCCATATTGATTTTTCTATACTTAAGTTAAAAACATAGGTCAAAATGTCTGCAATATTTATTGCAATAGTCTTAAGAGTTTTTGCTTTAATCCCATCAACTCCTCCGTTTTTGAGCTTTAGTTCATTTATAGTTTTTAAGATTTCCAATTTGTTTGTAGGTTTAATGAAGATTGTTTTTGGGTTGTTAGTAGGCATTTCTAGGAATATTTGATTAGGGGTTTTTATTTTTTTTACTTAGTGTCTCCCCTAATTTGCAGTAAAAATCATTTAAACTGTTTGCAATTTCTTTTTCGTTTTTTATTATTAACTTATCATCCATTTTAATTTGCTTTATTGAAGTATTATTTTTGCTTTTAGTTCTACCAATTTTATTATTTATACATGACCACAGTTTTTTAGGATTATTTTTATTTTCTTCAATCAATTTTTTATTGAATTTTAATTTTGCATCTATAATTATTTTATTAAGTGTTTTAACATATGTTTTATATTGTGTTATGAGTTCTTCATTGTTAGGATACAATTTTAGTCTATTATACAGATTTTCTTTCTTATTACAAGAAGTTATAATGGCTTTAGTAATCCAGTCTTTTCTAGGATTTATATTATTTTTTTTCACATTTTTTTTTATATACTTAGCTTTATCAGTACATATTTGTATATCCTTTATTATGGATTTTATGATTTCATTAGGATCATTCATATTAAAATATTTAGACCAGTCTACCTTGTTCGATTCATACAATAACTTGTCGTAGTTGTACAAGTACGATCTTCCTTGTTTTCCATTACTTTTTGTTGTGATTTTCCCATTTTTTAATTCTACAAAAATCGGGTAGTGGTCTGTTATATGTATTTTTAATGTTAAAGCTTTAGTAGTCATGAAGTCTGTTTTAATAAATATATTATCTATACAAGTTCCTGTTTCCGACATTAAGTTTTTTGGCCTCGTGATATTAGTGAAACTTGGTAGAAAACCTTTTTCAAGTAGGTTATTCAAAAAGTTTAAACTTATGTTATTACATTCCATTATATTTATATTAAAATCCCCAATAATCATATGATTTTGTACTTTACATTTAATGTCTAAGTAAATTTTTAGATTATGTATGAATTCTGCACAAGTAAGATCATGCGATCTATATAACGAAGATATTTGTAACTGTTTATTATTACTTAATGTAATAATAGTATTTATTATTTTAAGTCTATTTATGGTTATTGTTTCACACGTATGCATTACATCCTCTCTTACGTATACAACTACTCCATCATTTTTATTTACATCTCCATAGTTATAATAGATTTTATAATCATTTATTTTATAAAACTGATAATACTCTAATTCCCATACCTCTGTACATACAATAACATACGGTTTAATCCTAAGACCCTTAATAAAGATTTGAAGTTTTTCAAAATTTGCTTTTAGGCTTCTAATGTTCATTGATAAAATTAAATTACTATTATTTCTCCTTTCTTTATTAAAGGTATCAAGATCAAAATATTCACACTCACAGTTTTGTAGATTCTTTTGTATTTCTTCAAGTAAATTTAATTGCGTATCCATTGTTAAGTAGCTGTTTTTTTCGTTGTTTTTATTGAGATGATTTGACTATTTGTTCTTCGTGCTGTTAGAGTTGGTTTTGTCTTTCTTTGATATATAAGTGTATTTGTTTGTATTTTGCATACGTCTCTTAAAGCACTTGTTTCATCCCAGGTTGGTAATACAGGTGCGATTGGGTAGTCTATAGATTCGATATACTTCTTTATTTTTTTCTTTAAAATACTACATTTAAGTCTATCTGTTGGCAAGTGATCAGTTGGTAGATTAGTTCTGTATTTCTCATTATTATATATACAGTTAGCGCATTCTATTTTAGTATTTTTGCACTCATTTACATTATGGTTTTCAGAGCACTTAATGCAGACTGTATTATTTCTGCACTTCGTTGTACTATGACCATATCTTGCACAATTTAAACAAGGTGTAATATTAATAAGGTCATATGCTCTACAGTACTGATGACCCACAAAAACCTTATTTCCATTCTCTCGTACATACTTATAAATTTCTGGTGTGACTTCCATTAATATTGTATCTGTTTTATTTCTTTTGTTGGTATACATATTTAGTATTTTTCCACTAGTGTTAAAGGTAGTAAAATTCCTTATGTTAATGTCATTTTCGATTTCACTTTCTTTCATCTGAGTTGTATTGTTAATACCAACTATTTTTATTTTTGGATTAGACTGTTTTTCTATTACTATATCACACTGTTTCAGATTATTTTTTAGTGCTAGCTCAGCAGCTTCTACACTTTGATCGTTCATACAGCTTATTTCAATTTCAGTTTTGTTTTTTTGTCTAATGTATTTAGTTTGTATTTCTTTTTGTGAAACTATGCAGTTCGTAAGCAGCTCTATGGTATTTTTTTGTTCGATATCTGTGCATTTAACCGTGATTTTAGGTATTCTTTTCGGTTTTGATTTTAGATCACTTATTATTTCAGCATAAGATTTTTTAACGGGTTGTGGTTCTGAGCATTTTTGTCTTTGTAATTCAATTAGTTCTTTTTGCACTTTGTTCTTATCTTGCAATTCGGTAACTAGTTCTTTTAGTAACATGTTTTCTGTTATTATGTTGTCCATGTCATTGTCCTCGAATCTTATGGATTTATTTAGTTTTTCTGTAGTTTTATTATGTAGGTCTTGTAATAATTCTTTTCTTATTTCCTCTGTTTGTTTCATTTTTATCATTGCGATCACTTTTTTTGCCACATCACTTAACATATGTTTTTCAGTTATAGCTGTTATATCACTTATTGTATGTTCTGGACATATTACTAAGTTGTTACTCACATATTTCGGGTTTTTTAATTTATCGTAATCACTTCTATGGTATCCATTGTCACATACGACACATATCACAGTTGTCACCAGTTGTTTAGGGTGACATTTATAATATTTACGATCCGATTTGTCCAGTGGTGGTTTCTCGGTTGTCGTCATACTGGCTATGTATTATTATTTCATTTTTATTATTAAAAGAGTTTACAATTAATTATTTATATGTTGTGCACTTAAATTAAAGTTGCATGTAAGATATGCAAACTCAGCAGTTCAATGAACTGAGCGAACGAGCTCGAGGCACGTCCGCACACTTTGACTGCTGACGACTGACTGTTGTAATTTATAAAAATTAATTTTTTTTAATTCAATATGATCGCGGCACCCAAAGGAATAATTAGACATAGTGTTTGAATTTTTTATAGGTATTTAATTAATTTTTTAATGGTTTAAAAGTTTAAGTCTAAGCGTACGTTCGTACGTCCGTACAGGCAGACTTTTTATTTTTTAACTCTTCTTATCTCTCTTGAATTTTCGAAAAAATGAATTTTTTTTAATGCAAGTGATCGCGAAACCACACGGATTAATTAGAATAATGCTTAACTTTTTTATAAAAAAACCTCGATTATTTAACTCGATTATTTATTTGTTTATCTCGATCAGTTATAAGTGAAGGTAACATGAAGGACTGGACATCATCAACAGAAAGGGAATATTTTTTTTTAATTTCGTAATGTTTGTTCCAGTAGATAATAATAAAAATAATAATAAATAGTAATAAAATAATATAAATAATATAAACACCATAAATACTATAAATACCATAATACATAATAATATAAACTACCTAATATATAAATAAAATATAATTATATATGTATGATCAATATTTAATTATTTGGTTGAGTTTTTATATAAATTAGTTATATATATAGACAAAAATTATTAAAATATTTATACTATATTTATTTATTTTATAAAATTTATAAAATAAAGTTTACAATATTTAATATGTATTGTTATAATCAATCTTACGTAAATAGCAAATTTTAATATTAAAATAACAAAAGTTCTTACATCATATATAGTGAAATGTATATACTACATATATTAAAATTTGTATAATAAGTATTGTAGAAATATTTTATATACGCGTATACGTTCATTTCTTTTTCAGTATTCAATTGTTTTGAGACGACTTTTTAATTTACGGCTATTCTAATTACTCCATTCGTCCAATAGGTGGCGTGTATAAAATTTTCTATTTTTCCAGTTCTTCTCGCAAATGCTCAAAAATGTGTCAACTATTATATAAGAAACAACAAGATATTTAATTATTATACGAAAATGTATCTTCCGTTCAGCGTATTGCAATGATAGCGATTGAAATAATATTTAAGTTTGTGACTAATACGTGTCATGAATAAATATATGCGAGTGAATAAAAATTGCGATCAACTGCGTAAGAATAGTATATAATTAAATCTCCAAATATTAAATGTTTCTGCAGTACTTAATTGACAAAAGGAATTCCCCCAATATATACATTCTATTTCGAATTAATTAAAAACAAAATATAATTCATTTTTACTTCCTTAAATTTGCATTTAAAAAATACCAGATTGAATAATAAAATTTGCTGACTTATATAATAAAAATTACTATATTGAATATCAAAAATTACGATGTTGGATATTAAAGATATTATATCTAAATTTTACTATATAATATAGTAAAAATTATTATATTGCTGAGATGTCACACTTTTCCTATACAATATAGTAATTTTTAATATAGATTATTTTAATATTTATTATAATATTTTTCTCAGTGTATAAAAAGTGCTATTACCAAATTACCAATAACACACAAATTAATAAGTACTGCTAAATAAATAATTAACAATTATTTGCAAAGGATGTATACATATCACATGACAATAAAAAATCAATAATAATTCCTTTATGAAAAGTGCTATTGCAATAATAATTAAACTCTAATTCATACAAAAATAATTATTTTTATACATAATTTCAATTTTTTTAATATTATCATTTTAATTCATCGTATAATAATAATAAATTCATTAATTATTGTACATATGATAATAAATCTATATGGATAGAATTTAATAAATAATAATTGAATGTAGTTAAATAATAAAATATTTTTTAGTTTAATTTAATATTATCTATTATCTATTATATAATGATTTTTCAGCGAGCGAGCGTGAGCGAGTGAGGGTTTTAGCTAGTAATCATAAATAATTTATTAATTTTTATTACTTATCAGTACACATAATGTACGTAAGTGGAAGTTTCGCGCCTGTAGTGGGGATGACTGTGTTGTCGATCTGATTAAGATTGATCGCATATGTGTCTCTGAAAACGGGGGACGTGAGATTTCAAATTTTTCAGTATTAACCGTCTGTGAAATACATTGTTTGCTTTATTTTAATATTTGACTGCCTTTTGCTTAATATGTGTGATTATGTGTTAATTTATTTTGTAATGTTCTTCAAGTATTTATTTAATTTTCAATTTTTTGTGTTGATTATGGACACAACAATAGGGGAAAGGTATGTATAACCTCAATCTCTGTGCAAAAATTGTTAAACGTTTGTTATTTTAATCATTGTTTTCAATTATAGAGCGACGCATCAGAGATGCTGTTAATATTGTATACCTATATATTGACGAAATAATAAGTAACTTAGATTTATATATGTAAAAATTGTGTTAAAAAGATGTTGTAAAATAAAATCATTTTTTAATAAAAAAAAAACAAAAAAAAAGGTATAATCTGATGAGGATGGAAGATATCCATCGAAACGTCGCCAAATAAATAAATATGGTTTGTTCATCAATATTGTGGAAAACCTAAACGACTCCTAAATACACTGCATGGACGACAAAAAATCACTCAATAATTAGTACTTTTACCGCGAAAATGGCTGCCATAGCATATTCTTCTAAAGAAGTGAAGATATCGAACGTATATTCTGTACTTGTCATATCTTGAAGAAGTAATGAACGGCTTTTCTTTACTGTCGATTTCGTTGTTACTGAATGAATCATTTTCATCAGAAGAATTAATTTATAATTGTTTTTTTGCTGCATTCAGTACACCTTGACGATTGGAGCTCAGATTTCTTCCCAAATTGGCAAGGATTTCTCCACTACTTTCCTATTTTGATAAATCTGATCACTTTATTTTAAGGGGATGTCGGGCCCTAAAAAGGTTATGTATTAATTTATAATGGTTTATTATTTTGAAAAACCTGAAATTAAGCTCATGTTTTTGCTTTAAGCAATACATGCGTATTTTTTCACATTTTTAGTCTGTTAATATCCATATAATTTTTGTGTTGGAAAATAATGCATATTAAATTATTGACCGATTCATGTTTACATAAAATTAAATAAAAAATTTTTATTTTACATAAATGGAATTCTGAACTTGACATCTCTTTAAAATCAAATTAAGACATACATCTTGAATAAAATTGGGTACCACGTCGACTAATTTTTAATCAAAAGTACTCTCTTCATATCTTAACATTATGTCAACTTTACAATTATTAGCAGCGGATTCATTTTTTTCCACAAACAAGCTAAAACAAATCGTCCGTTACGACATTCACGGAATTAGAGTGTTGCGTCTGTAATTTACAGTCGCAGAAAAATATAAGCATTTAATTCAACGAATTCTCTCGCAAAACGATGCGCGCAGTGGTGAAAGCGCAAAACCAATCAAAAGCGAAAAGTCCCTGTCGAGCACTCTCGTTTCTTATTAGTGTTGTGCACCCTCCGCGGATGCAGATCCGTACTAGATCCGCGAGTGATACGCGTAACTAATAAGAGAAGGGAGAGGTCATCGGGGACTTCATGCTTCTGATTGGTTAGGTGCTTCCACCACCGCGTGCATCGTTTTCCGGGAAAATTCGCGCATTTCAATGTTTACATTTATCCACGCAGTTAATTACAGGCGCAACACTAATTCCGTGAATATCTTAACGGTCGATTTGTTTTAGCATGTTTGTCGAAAAAAAAATCAGTCCGCTGCTAATAATTACAGAGTTAACATCGTGTTAAGACGTGAAGAAAGTATTTTTTATTAAAAATGGGTCGACGTGCTAGACCACCCATTTTTACTCCATATGTGTACATTAATTCGATTTTAAAATATAGTGATCAGATTTATAAAAATAGAAAAGTAGTGTCTAAAACCCTGCCAATTTGGGAAGACATTGCCGAGGTAGCCTTTTCAAAAAAGATGGAAACAAGATCGCTTCATGCTGCTTTGTATTCGAATCAACGAGGTGTATTGGATGCAGTAAAAAAACATTTAAACGTTAATTCTTTTGAAAATAATGTTTCATTCAGTGAAGATGAAATTGGTAGTGAAGAAGAGCCGCGAATTACTTGTTCAAGATACAACAATAAAGAATATACGTTCGAAATATTAATTTCTTCAGAAGAATTTGAAAAGTTAACCGAACACGTCCCTACTAGCAGACAACGTTGTTTCGACATGTTATAAAAGTTGTTGAAACGTTGGAGCAACGTTGCTACAACGTGGGATATGTGCGCTAAGATTTTTGTAAGTTGCCGCGCTAGGTGGAAATAACGTTGTAACAACGTTTGAGCAACGTTGAAAATGCCTTTTACAAATGTATTTTATATAAAAATTTAAAATATGTCCTGGGCAAGCTAAAAAATACATTTTTAAATGCCCAAAATTTTAATTAATAAAAGAAAAATAAAAAAAATATTTCCTATCCGCGGGAATTGAACCTCGGTTCTTCAGCTTTGAAGGCTTGCTCTCTACCAACTGAGCTATTTTGTTGTTCCTGTCATTAAATTAACTTTAGGTTATTAATTTCGGAGCATATTTTGATAGTAGTTTATAACCAAAAGTTAATTGAATGACGGAAACAACCGAATAGCTCAGTTGATAGAGAGTTAGCCTCCCTCCGGATCTAAAGATCCGAGGTTCAATTCCCGCGGCTTGAAAATTTTTTTTTATTTTTTTTTATTAATTAAAAGTTTGTGCATTTAAAAATGTATTTTTTCGCTTGCCCAGGACATTTTTTAAATTTTTATATGAAATACATTTTTAAAAGGCATTTTCAACGTTGCTCAAACGTTGTCACAACGTTATTTCCACACATCGCGACAACTTACATACATCTTAGCGGACATATCCCACGTTGTAGCAACGTTGTTCCAACGTTTCAACAACTTTTATAACAACGTTGTAACGTTGTCAAAACAACGGTGCCACGACGCTGCTACAACGTTGTGTGCTAGTAGGGGTGTTGTATAGAAATACAAGGGAGGGTAAAAACCTCAAAAAAAAGCATTCAATTTTTAAACCAGGCCTTTGGCAGCCAATTTTTAATAAACGCATTTATAGAAAATACGAGGTTAAAGTGCGGGTTTAATTACAAAAGAAATAGATTACAAATTGATGGCTCGAGTGGATATTTTACTGGTAAATACATTTTCACAATCGTTTAGTAAAACATTGAATAGCATGGGTGTAAAGTGAGATTTTGTAGGCCGAGTAAGTTTGCAGTACGAGTCAAAGGCAAACCAGCTGCAGCGAATGCGTTGTGTGCGCCTACGAGGAGTACTGCTAATGCTCGAGGTAAACAAGCCTACTTAGCCCTTGGTGTACACCATATTTTAAGTGACAAATGCATGATTGAAATGTTTCTGCATGGATAGTTGTACATTGTTATCAACTTCATATTTTCTTGATGCCGAACAACTTTTTAGCTTGTCGTAAGAATTATATAAAATCATCAATGCTTTTTCATTCATTATTTTTTATTACGTAACAGTATGAATATATTTTTATTTAAAATAACTTATTCCATGAAAAGTTATGAAAAAATTGTAAGTAATGATGCACAAATACTAGAAATAAACTTACTAATAATAACCTTACTAGAAAAGAAAAACATGAAATGCCTAGTCTCTACGCATTTAAACTTAGAGAAAAGTAAAAACTAGCTATTAAAAATGCCCAATTTATGCTAGTTCATGAAACGGTTTTTCTCGCATTTTACGAACATTTTTTATTTTCGACAATGACAAGCCCATTTTCACATATCGATTCGCCAGAGAAAATGTCCGCGGAATGAAAGTATTGAGAACTCTAATATAACGTCTAATTGTAAATGTGAAACGCAGATAGAAAAGTATATAAGCTTCGATGTTATTGTTCATTTACTTTTAATAATATTACGTATGAAGATAGAAGCGAGAAATGAAAAGTTGGACGACGGGATTCGAGCGCGAGAGCCTAGAGTACGAATCACGTGTTCTATTCTATACGACCTACACACTTCTTATTTGTCACTTCTTCTTTTCATCCTAAGTATAATCGCGACTTTCTAGGCATTTTAAATGTGTACATTTCTATCCATTTTTACTACCCACAAGCTGCAAGTGCAAACATCTTTTATATTTTCCTTTCTACCAGCGAATACTTAATATAATAATGCTTAAGTAGCTTATAATTTTTAAATGCAATTATTTAACAGTATTACTATAATAAAATTATTATTCTATAACATAATTGTTTAAGTATTAATTAAAAATACATTCTAATTTGTTTAAATTTATTTAAACTAATTTAATATAATGCAAATTTGATCTAAGAACTGCAATACCAAATTCATCTGATGTCCCAAATGGTTTTAATTCATTTAACTTTATGAGCAGGCACAATTTTTATAAATTGATCATTAAGGGGATGTCGGACCCAGAAAATGGTCATTATGTACTTTTTTTTATAAATATATGAATAAAGTTTTTAAAAAACGCTGAACGTCAAGCCCTTAGGTATGTTTTAAATAATATACCCAAATTTTTCCAGATTTTTAAATCCATAATTTGATCACGATATTTGGGTTGAAAGATTAGGCTTTTTTGGACTAATAATTACCGACCAAACATTGTTTACTTAATTATTATTTAAAAAAAGCTTTTTCATTAAAAAATCAAAACGTCAAGCCCTTCCTTATGTTTTCAGTTGTCCGTATGAATTTTTTTTTAGATTTTTAGTGCAATATTTTAGATATAATTTTTGGGTTGAAAGGTGCAGATTCCTGTAATTTAGGTCCGACATCCCGTTAACGCCTGAAAGAGCACAACAAATTTTTTTTTTTTTAAATTTTCATAGCCATTATTTGATGCTTAAAACCTGGCCAATAACGATGCTGATTTTTTTCTAAATAGTTTTTGATCTGGTCTTTCGAGTGCCATCGAGAAAATTAATCTATTTTTTTTAAAAAGAATTACTATTTTTTGAATGAAAAAAAATTGAAAAAATTTGCTGCTTTCTTTTTTTAATTACTTTTTACTACAATAAAAAATGCTTATAAATCATTCGATTTATGAACGTTTGTAGAATTTTTAGTTATACTTTTACTCTATAAATTATACTATAAATTAGCTATTTTTCCAAATATATTAATTGAAACCAATATTTTGACTACGTAACCATAAAAAATAAAAAATACAGAGTCAAAGTGTAACTAAAAATTCTACAAAGGGTGATAAATCGGATGATTTATAAGCATTTTTTATTGTAGAAAAAATTAATTAAAAAAAGAAAGTACTAAACTTTTAAAATTTTTTTACATTAAAAAAATTGACATTTTTTTTACATTAAAAAAATTGACATTTTTTTTACATTAAAAAATTGAAAATTTTTTTAAATAGGTAAAGTTTCTCGACGGCATTCGAAAGACCAGATCAAAAACTATTTAGAAAAAAATCAGCATCGTCACTGGCCAGGTTTGAAGAATCAAATGATGGCTATGAAAATTAAAAAAAATATTAAAGAAAGGAGTTTTTGTCGATCTTAGTGAACAAACCATGAAAGTCCTCCATCCTCATCAAGCTCTACCTTTATTAGATTGATCATATTATTACAACATCATTTTAAACTTTCATACATATTTACATTTACATACAAATTTACTTACTATTTGGTCAATTTATTGAGTATAACCCTCATAGTATCTCTAATGCGTCGCTCTATAATTAAAGGCAAAAGCAGTGGCAAAAAATATATGTTCAATTTGTACAAAGATTGAGGTTATGTAATATACTATACTTTCTTTCATGAATATTCCGCATGTAACATTATATTTTTCAAATTATCACGGAAAAATTTTAGTATATTGATCACAGCGATATAATTACTTTAATTTTAGAATTAAGATTTTAATAATCAATAACCATCTGTAGATGACGAACTAATATTTTTGAATTGCTTTCAATGAAGAAAGGGAACTAATTACAATTTGGACCGTAGTTTGACTTCTGTAATAATGTTATTATAAAATAGGCTAAGGTTTTTCGTATCATCTTTCACATTGATAGCATTTTTTTCTGATTTAATATGTGTCATCTCGGATATTAGTCCTTTTCCACAATTTTTTTCTCTATCTAGCACTTCTACTTTGTCAAAATTAGATGTGTGGTCATATTTTGTTATACGATCATTAATAACATATTGTACGCCAAACTTTTTTCTATTGGTATTGTGTTCATTTTCTGCATTGCAGTTGTCTTTTAGTCTCACCTACATATGTCACGTCACAATCATTACATTTAATTTTGTACACAAAATTTGTTTTACAAAGTTTATCTATTTTTTCCTTACCCCTAACAATAACATTATTTAAGCCATTAACACTCTTAGGAAATCTCATGAAAAAGAAAAAAATGGCGCTATAAACTTGCTTTTTGCTTAATTGGTGTTATATGTGTTGTATTAAATTATTTATTTATTTCTTTAATAATTAATTTGAAAAATTGTTACATACGGAATATTCAGGGAAAAAAAGTATAGTACATTACATAACCTCAATCTTTGTGCAAATTGAACATAACTTTTTTGCTACCGCTTTTGCTTTTCATTATAGAGCGACGCGTTAGAGATACTATAGAGATTATACGCACTAAATTGACCAAATAGTAAGTAAATTTGTATGTAAATGTAAGTTTGTGTGACAGTATAAAATGTTGTTGTAATAATATGATCAATCTAATAAAGGTAGAACCTGATGGGGATGGAGGACTTTCATCGAAACGTCGACAGATAAATAAATTACATGGTTTGTTCACTAACATCGACAAAAACTCCTTCCTTTAAACCAACTGCGTGGACGATAATTTACACTATTTTTTTTTTGGTAGTTTCCACGTACACCTTTTTACAGGTTTTTACGTATCCCCTACACCTTTATTCCATTTCATTCCATTTCCAATTTTACCCCCTCTTTACCCCACCTTCTCGCATTCGCCCGGGGTTATGCCCGTGGAGAGAGGGAAAACCTGTGGCCAAACCCGTTGGGATAAATGCCATTTAGGAAAACCTCCTCCGAGAAGGGCGGTGTATTCGAGAACAATTCTGTTTGGGTGGCAAGGTCACATTGCGTAGACTTTAACACCGAAACCGAATGCCTCACACCTCCCGCTCACGTTGTGGAATGTGAAAAAACACCTAACCGATCATTTAAGCTAAGCCCGAAAACGGTCACCCATCCAAGTGCCAACCGCGCTCGGTGCTGCTTAACTTTCATGACCGGCCGAGGTGCGTTTCCGCCACTCCGCCACCGTGTCGGTTAATTTACACTATATTATAAAAAAATATGATGTGCTCTTTCAGGCGTGAATTATATTTATATAATATTTAATATTAATTAGCATTTTTAATAATTGCAATGCAATATGTTTAAAAATTTTTGAAATAATTATTTATATTTAAAGAAAAATGTTGTAAAATAAAATGTTGAAAACTGTTTTAAAAGTAATTGTTTTGTGTCATTTGATTATTTAAAAATTTTAAAGGGTTAATATATTCGCCCGTGTCGTGAATAAAATGCTCAATTTAAGTGACTTGCCTGTGTTAAAATAAATTAATTTTCAGCTTATTGCCATTGTGGTAGTGAATTAGAATGTAAGATTGTGAAATCGAGCGAAGAAAAAGATGTCATGTTAGCAAAAGTCTGCATTATAACTGGCAATGGAAAGGATTGCGGTCCAAATTACCTCCGAAAAAATGAAAGAATTGAAGTCGTCAAAGAAATGAATAAATGTGTGTCGGTAAATGTTTATCGCGCTAATTTAAGCGAAAAAACTATGAGACCAGGCGATGCTATTCCAGCTCATATTAGGAGTGCGAACATATTGCATGTCGCAAAATCGACCATATTAAAAAGCGAATATATCGATCCCGATCCCATAGAAGCATTGGATATAATGAAGTGTACAACACACGTAAATTAAATAAAGGACATAGGAAAAAATCCCTTCAGCGTCGACTACTGGACAAATGAACAAATTCATTTGTATAAAAAAATTAATTCTAAGTACGGAGTTACAATTTGCGTCGATTCAACGGGTTTGAAATTGAAACCAATTAAAAGAAATTATGGCACTGAAAAAGCCTCTATATTTCTCTGTGTAATAAGGTATTTATATAATTTTAATTTCACATAAATTAAATTTTAATGATAATAAACACTTTTTACCTAGTCACAAAATAGAAGTACTAAAGTAAATAAAAATAACAGTCCTAAACCTGTAATTCTGCGAGTTAATTCCACTTTTTAATTTTAAAAATTTAGTTTATATATATATATTTTTTTATAATTTACGAATAATAAATAACAAATAAATAATGATAATAGATAAATAAAAGTGGAATAATAAGTGTGCACCTTGTAAAAGATGTCGGTATACCTAATTATGTGCGGTCGCAATAAAAACTCTTGAATTTTGCCTTTTAATATAATGTAGGATTATATATTTCAGTATCAACTGTGACGAAGGGCAAATTACGGTGGCTCAAAGGATTGCAAGTAGGCATAAAAGTAAAGATTTATACATGTTTTTGATGGACTTTCATAGTTCCAAGTGCCCGTCGCCCAAAGAATTTATTTTTGATGAGTCGCGGGCTCTATTGAATGCTGCTGCATTACTTTACGCTAATTGTGCAGATATTGAAGATTATGCGGACAAAATGAAGGATGACACTTTTAAAACCATCATCCGCATAGACGTTGCCCATCATTCCAACAAATACAGGAAATATTTTAAAGGTCTACCAAGCACAGTTCGCACGTTTTATATGGCATCGATGGGTGCACTAAGAATGACAGAAAACCTAAGTGAGGCAGAAAAAATTATTGAAGCTATGTTCATTTTAGCTTACTCTGAGACAGGAGGTCTTCTACCTAATGGACAGAAATCTGAGTGCGCCGAAAGAAAATGTTGGCTTGAATTGTAACAGGTGAATATATAATAAAATCTGTTTTCCGATTTATGACTCGCGATAATAGTTATTTGTCATTCTTTTACGATTTTTATTTGTTAATCTTTTACGATTTTTATTTGTTAATCTTTTACGATTTTTATTTGTTAATCTTTTACGATTCTTAAGTCAAATTGTTATTAATGTAGTGCAGAGTAGTAAAGTTTAATAATACATTCGGCAACTAAATTAATGCAATACCTAATTTCGCCAAAAAAAAACGCCAATTTGAAGATCGATATCTCAGGTAAAGAATATTGTAAGTGGACCAATTCTTCTTTAAATTAAAGCTTAAAATCTCTACTTTAAGATGATTAAACGTGATTATCAATTCAACGCAAAACCCTACTTACTTGATCTTAAAATTCAAAATAATTTTTTTTTAATAATTGTAAACTTCTGCAGTGCTAGTAGGGCTTGTGTTGAATGGATAATCACGTTTAATCATCTTAAAGAAGAGATTTTAAGCTTTAATTTTAAAACAATTGTCCCTCTTACGGCAATCTTTACCTGAGATATCGATCTTCTAATTGGCGTCTTTTTTTGTCTAAATTAGGTGTAGCATTAATTTTGTTGCCGAGTGTACAATATAAACAAGTAAATAATAACTGTTTTATTATGGGCAAATACTATTATTATTTATAATAATTATTTAAAAATTTGCCTTCAAACATTTTACAAGGACAACTTACATTTTTATTTGATTTTTTACATCTTAATACTTCCTTAGTTTTTTTTAAACAAATTTCTAATCTTCTGTTATCAAGATTCTTATTGTCATAAACAATACATATGAGTTAATTTAAAATTTGGTTAAGGAGATGCTGGACCCAAATTTTTAAGAGCTACCATTTCAATCCAAAAATAATGTTTAAATTTTTAATTAAAAATCAGAAAAAAAATTCTTATATTATTTAAAGCAATTGAAAGTGGTTGAAGATCCCGAAATAATTGATTATTGAAACTAAAAAACAATAAACATGATTAATTATTTCAGGACCCTACTTCTCCTTAACCCATTAACACCGAAAAGAACACAATTTTTTTTTAATTTTCATAGTCATCATTTGATGCTTCAAACATAATTCGAATTACACTTTGTTCTCGAGTAAAAGAATTAAATGTAAAAAAATTAATTTTCCTTTCCTGTACGGTTTAGGTTGTAACTTTTAACTTCTTTGATCAAAAATTTGGAAAAAGTTAAATTTCAACATAATCTTAGATAGGTTTTTTGGCTGGCTATGTAAGACAAATAGTTTCCAAGATATTTGAGTTATTAAATTTTTGCACCGATTTTTCAACTGCTCATATCTTAGGTTTGGGACACCCGATTTTAAATTTCAACCTCTCATTTTGTCAATTGTTTGGAGTAGTTTGTAGAGTTATATAAAGATTTTGTGTTTAAACAAATACAGGCTAACATCATTTTGTATACATTGGATGTAAGTGAGCTCTTTTAATTACAATTAATGTTGTTCATTCTGTAAACATTGTTAATCAGTAATTGAGATACAAATAAGTAAAAATAATTGATTAGACGATGTTAAGTAATTTATAATTATTTTTTAGATGTTTGCAGTGTATAAAAAACTAAAATATGTAAAAGTTATTAAAATAGATAGACAAGATAGACAGTGTCAAGTAGAAAAAAATAATGGGTACATGCAAACTAAATTACAACTTTCATTTATTGCTCTGCAATGTTTTACGAAAACAGAAATAAGCTTTGTACGAGGAAGCTACGTGCTAATATCAATTAGCAGCGGTTTTGAATTGTGCAATAATAACAAATAAAAAATATAGGGTCAAAGTATAACTATTAAGTGCACCAACGTATACAAACCGAATGATTTACATGCATTTTTTATTATAAAAAAATTAATTAGAAAAAGAAAAAATTACATTTTTTACATTTTTTGCATTCAAAAAAATTATAACTTTTTTTCAAAACGAGATAGGTCAATTTTCTTGATGGCATTCGAAAGAACAGATTGGAAACTGTTCAGAAGGTCAGGTTTGGAGCATCAAATTATGACTATGAAAGTTGAAAAAAATTTGTGTATTTTTGGGCGTTAATGGGTTAAGTTTTAAATGAGTTAAACTAAAGTCAAAATTGATTTTCTTAGGCTGCAAAAATGGTAATGATGTTCAGAATTAAATGCAAAAGAAAGCTTTGCTTTGAATGAATGGGGCAAGTGGGCAAATCAAATTTATGACCGAGTTGAGCCTCTACTTAATAATGAATCAACGGGTGCAATTGCGTATTTCTTACCTCATCATGTTTTAAAGAAAATGTTATTAAAAGACTTGCAATTGTTCCCCTTATGGGGAAGCATAATGAATTTAACCTTTTGGCTGCGGGAAAATTTTAGTACTAAACGACCTTTTATAAAATGCAAAATGTATACATGAGATCATTAGATATTTCAGGTAGAGTCCCCACCCTGACTGCTGGTCGATAAATCAACCACCCCCGCAGGCAACGTAAAGTACAATGTAAAATTTTTTTCTCATTTTCGAGGAAAACTCTAGAGGGTATTTCTATGTAATTTCTTGCGCTGAACATGAAAAAATAGTAAAAAAATCCTAGAGATACCCTTGACCTTGAAAATCTATTTTTCAAGGTCAAATATTTTTTCTAGCATAGATAGAATTTTTTGAAGATTTTCGTACATAGTGTCATGGACTGAATAAAAAAAAATTCTGAAAAAAATAGCTGAGGTATCATTGATCTTAAAAATTTACATTCAAGGTCGCATTCACTTCTAAAACAAGTGCAACAAACATCTGCTACATTTGTCAAGATGTCAAGAAATATTCTGACATTCGCTCTTAGCATAACCCAGGATCAACGGCGTGGACGTGGCGAAAAGGTGATCTCATTGGGGTGCTTGATTTTCGTCAGTCCCCTTGCCTCTCACGTTTCGTGGTGCTTGATTTCCGTGAGTTCCCTTGCCTCTCACATAGGAATGATTGGCTCTACGGTAATGTCTCTTTTGTGTGGTACTGTTCAAAGCATGGTGCTGCGTATAGAGGAGTTTCACAACTAGGGCAAATGTATGTCGTTCTACGTGGAGTCTTACGCAAAGAGCACAAGTGGCATCTCTGACTTGTACTTTGCCTCGGGAAATGGCGGCCAACTAATCGAATGGGAGAGTCATTGTAAGGAGAGATGCTTGCAGAAGGATCAAGTTTCAGTAATGATCTAGCAACCTGTAATCTAAATGAAGGAAATGATATAGCTTTTACGTTTCTCATTTTATACAACGCATGAGCATTGGATAAACAAAGATCAATAAGATGAAAAAAAAGCTTTCGATACCATTTCATTGTTTTTCGCACTGTTTCTGTTATATATAATTGTCTATCAACATTATCAATACCACCCATATTTTGATTATAATCGTGGACACACCTTGGCTTTATAATATCTTTATTTGTTAGGTAACATTTTTTTCCAGTTGCACAGAATTCAAGTTTGTGCTCAGTTGTAAGCATACGAACGCTACGTATATCTTCTCACCTCACTGCCATCTACACATCGTTGTGAGAGACTTGTACTTCACCTCGAACTAACTTGCTTTCAAGCTTTGGCATTCTCTTTCTTTTTGCTTTCACTGTACCACACATGCCTGTATCACGATCGTGTAAAAATTCTGCCAAAGTGTGAGATGTATACCAATTGTCTATGTATACAACATGACCCTTATAAAAATAAGATTGTAAAAAGTGAGCTACAATACCGCCAGTAACACCCAAATCAAACTTTGGATAATTAGTGTCTGCGCCAGTATAAACAATAAAACCCAACAAGAATCCCGTCTCGCAGTCTACAATCATGAATAGCTTGATGCCAAAGCGATTCTCTTCAAAGGAATGTACTGCTTGAATCGAAGCCTACCTTTCCATAATAATAGACTTTCATCTATGCACAGATTTTTTCCTGGAGTAAGAACTGCTAAAATTTGCTTTGCACGTGTTCTATTACTGGCTTTATTTTCACTAAAGGATGATTTTCGATTTCTTCATTATTATGAAAATGTAAACATCGTAGGATGTGAATATATCTACCGCGAGGCATTATTTGGCCAAAAATTGGAGTGTGTAGCAAAAGATCTGTGGAGCAATAACTTTCTAAATCGCCTTTACAGACATTGCCCATTAGAATGGAAAGGCCTAGAAAAGTTTCCAATTCTGTTTTTGTGACAGGGGACCAAGCTTTCATGTGGGAAGAACGAGTTATGGGATTTTGAGTTGCGTAACGATTGGTTTCCTCTACAATTTGTTTGAGCAAAGAAGAATCACAAAAGTAATTGAAATAATCAATTGGTGTATTTCCTGAAAAAGAGATATTCGAATTTATTTCGGAGCTACCATGAAAATCTTTGATTGATGGATAAAAATACGCGTCCTCATACAATTCAATTTCCTTATAAGAAAAGTCTTCCAAGTTGACTTCCCCGATGTCTTCATTTTCTACTCCATTGTCTAAAACCTCGTTTTCTAATACTTCATTTTCTGGTTCGGACTCGCCACTACTCCAAGCTTCATGTTCAGCCATTTTATAGAAGATAGAATATTACACTATTCAAAAAGTGAAAATAGTAAAAATTATATACTGTGCAAATGCTGGAGACTAATAAGCTGTACATGAGAAGTGCCAATCTGCATCGTATTATAAATTTATAAATATGAATGAATAAAAAATAAATTAATTTTTTGAGATTAAAATGTTTTTGAAGATTAGACGAGTTTCTGCAATAAGTAATGACATTTATTTCGTACCCAGTTGACGAACAACAAAGATGTACCACCTCCCAGACCGAAATAGTAAAAAACAGATTTTGTGTTTACGTCATTGATTCTAGATCACGCTGAAAATGAATGCCGCAGCATTTTATGTAACCTTCAAAAATAAGGTTGAAACTCGATATTTTGTTTTGGAAACTAAAATTTCATCGTGAAATAGACATTTTCATGAACAAAGATAATTTTAGGATTTTTTTTACTTTTTTTCCCGTTTTAACCTCATCAATAACGCTAAAAAGCTAGATCGAACTTTTGCTTATGCAAATAAAATACAATATGACCTTGACTGTAAATTTTCAAGGTTAAGGATACCGCAGTGATTTTTTAAAGTATTTTTTATAAACAGTATATAAAATTACGAAAGAAATCAGTCTAAAATTCTCGCTTCTACTAGGGATGAAATTTGACCTTGAAATACGTATTTTCAAGGTGAATAATATTTTGAGGAATTATAAAACTATTTTATATACATTCAAAACATCAAAATTGATCTAGAAACATTAAATATGTTGTGTATTTTAGGTGGTCGATATATCGACCACCCCCGCAGTCAAAAGGTTAACATATAATTTTGGACGACATCTAGGCTCTAGCGCTCCTATAGAGAGCGAATTCAATAAAATTAAAAATAATTTACTTACAAAATACAAAACTACAGTGAGAGTTGATAAATTTGTACAAGAGCATATTACGTATCTGAAGGGAAAAACCCGTTTAATTGATGCAGCCTTGAATGAAAGAAATGATGACTTGTTTGGTGACGATGATAACGCGGTGAATAATAATGATAGTATGGATTTTGTAGAAAGAAAAAGTGAAGCGTTGAATGAGGTTAAAAATTGGAGGGGAAAGGGCAATCCTAAGAAAACGGATATTAAAAATAAAAAAGGATGCATTGCATGTGAGAAGGGAGATTTGTCAACTGGAGCACATGCATGCATCATATGCAATATTCCTGTCCACATTTTTGACGAATGTTCACTTCCGGTAGCAGGAAATGAAGAAGGGTATGGCCAAAAACGTTTGTGCATGAAATGTGTAAATAAAAATAACAAAGATGTTAACGATGCCAGAAATAAATATCGAATGGCAGGTAAATATACAGGGAGCAGGAAAGATGACGTGAAGGACTCCTTACAATGGGACAAAACTAAAAGTTTTCCAATAATTAAAAATGGGAACGATACATCATTGGCAGCAATTAAAATAAAAATCAGAATATTTCTTTAAGAAATACGTGCGCATTTGACAGTCTATTATATTTAACTTAAATTGCAGCAACAGACTTTCCATTTTTAATTACGAAAGTAAGTATTTAAGCTATAATATTCTGAGTAAACAATAATACATTTCTCAAAAATTTCCTTTTTATTTAAATTTTAAAAAACGATAATAATACTTTCAACACAAAAATTGGATCTATAATATTAAATTGAAAATCTAAAAAATGCATACGATACCTTAAAACATAAGGAAAAGCATGAATTTTGTATTTTTTTAGAAGAAAAATAATTCTTATAACAATTATTGAATAAACAATTTTTGGTAGTTAATTATTAGTTAAAAAAGCAGAATTTTTCAACCAAAACATCATAATTAAATTATCGTTTAAAAAATCTGGAAAAATTTAAGTATATTTAAAACATGTTTGAGGATCTGGTTTCACATTTAATTTCTTTAACCTAGTTCCTTTTGTTGTTTTTTAAATTAAATATTTTAAATCAAATTATTTTTGCGTTTTAGATGCAGTCTTTTAATAGTCAATTCTTCAAAATGATTAGAAACATGCACAATAAATGATTGAATTCCCACACCCACATATTACGTGGTCGAGTTCTGACCGAAATATCTGAAGTAGCGCAGTCTAACTTACACCCCGAGAAATACGTCGTTGAATGTAGTGTGCACATTGGTTGGCTTGCACAAAAATTGTTTAGTGAATGGCCTAGTATAATTGAAAATTCCAAATGCTCTGAATGCAATTATAACAATGATAAATCATTAACAGCTATACAAATAGATGAAAATTTTATAGAAGATTTTTGCACAAATGTCAACTTAACCGATTGTTTTAATTGTGGAAATCAGCAAACTGTGCATCACAGACTCATTGACATAGGTACGATTCTTTATAGATAAAATTATTATTTATTTATTTATTAAAATATAAATATTAAGTTAAATAATATAAAACAAAAATTTATCAAAATAGTAAAGATCATTCCTGATTTAAGTTTAATTAAGAGCCTAATAATAGCGTGGGTATACTTAGTCCGTGCACCTGTATCGTAATTTATTCTTATATTGTTCAACATAACAAGGCATACAAGAAAGTTTCTATTATAGTAGAAAGTTTTTAAAGTATATAGTAAAAAATAAAATGTAGTGTTTGTATGAACAAAGTCACAACCTCTTTAAGTATTTTATGTTGACTTAATTAAAATACAATTTAACTTTGATTTCTTTAATCCACATAGTAGCTATTGTTTAGCTATTAAATACTTTAAATTTAATTTTTTTTTGTCATTTTAATTGTTTTATTTCTCTTAGAGACCCTGCTTTAATTTAGTCTTCATATTAGGGCTGGTAACTATCCGAGTATCCGAGTATCCGGATACCCTTGATTCGAATAGATTCGAATCTCAGATTCGTAGATCCGGATAGTTTCATGAAAGCGTACACCCGGATATCCGGATATTAAAAAATGCGGATCTGCGGATCGAAATCCGGATCCGCGGATCTGAAATTTGGAACTTACGTAATTACATATAAAAACCGTTGCTAATTGATATTAGTACGTAGCTTTCTCGAACAATGCTTATTTCTGTTTTTATGTAACAGTGCTTTATGCATCTAGTGTGCTAATAGCATATTTCGTAACAAGTGCGTAAAAAGTTACTACCGCATGTGCATTTTTCGAAACAGTATGCGGAAAATCGCATTTGAAAAAATGTAAACAATTTGTAAAGTGCAATTTCGGCATTGCTCAAATTTGAAAAATCGCGTATTTTTAAAAATAATATTAATATTAATAACTTATTAATAATATTATAAAAACTAAACAAAAAATTAACAAAATAAGAGGCTGAAGCTTGAAATTGGATGGTTTATTTATTCTAAAATAAGAACAATTGAAAAAACGGTGCACAAAATTTCATACTCAAATATCTTCGACGCTAATTGTCGTACACAGCCAGCAAAAAAACTATTCCAAGATAAATTAATAAAATTAATTAAGAATTATTAAGATAAAATTCCAAAACTAATTAATGAATTAATTGTTTAATTCAATGAGTAGGTGAGTGAGAAAATAATAAAACAAATGTGGCTGATAGTTTTTTAAAATGTTTAATTCACACTTTGAAAAAATTTATATATAAAAATTATTTATATTTATAAATGTGAAATAATTTTTTTCTGATTAATTGTTAAATAAATCAAAATAACTTAATATTTAATATTTAATACGTTCCCACACATATTAAAATGTACAAAATAACTCAAAATGAAACAGTTAATAATGTTTGTTACTTTACATATAAACGGTTTTGATATAAAAATATTAGTTTGTCTACGTTGTCGGAACTCAGACAGCTTCTTTTAGAAGAAACTATATTGCCAGCGGTTGAAAAAACGCGTTCCGATGCAGTAGACGTTGCTGGTATAGATAAATATTTTCTTACAAGCGGAACAAAGTAAGAAAATTTGACTTCGTTATTTTTCCACCATGTGTACGGACATAAATTATGCGAAATATTTGGCTCTCTTAAATAGTTTTCAAATTGACTTATAGCAGTATTAGTTTCGTCTGTAGGTACTTTAAATAAAATGTCTAAAATGGAGGGCTTATTTTTTGCAATCTCAGAAGTTGGCTTAGGTGCAGAATTTAGAAGTTTTTGTCGGACGGTCTCTCTTATTAGCGTCGCACAATCTTCTCCATTTAAGTCTTTATACCGGGGGTCTAAAAATGTACTGATTTGCGATGCAGAAATGGCACCGTTGAATCCCATCTGGAATCGGGTGCTTAAGCTGTCTTTTACTTTAGCCTTAAATGTATTTACAATATCTTCTTCTCCCTTTTTGGGCTTTAGGTGATTAAATATAAGATTGCGAATTAAAGGACGGACTATCGCCACAGAAGACGTTTCCGCACACAAAACTTTCGTTGTAAGTTCCACAGGCATCAGTATTTCTGATATATCTTCTAAGTGTTTCCACTCAATTTCGGAAATGTCTAGTTTTGCAGCGATATGTGACTTGGTAAGTGTACGATCAGCTAGTACTGCTTGTATGGCAGATCTGTTTTTTATTAACCTAAATATGAAAATTTCATATATTTTACATAATTATATAAAAAATTAACCATTATAAGAAATTTGTACATTGTTACATTGTTTTTACTTTTAAGGACATGTCAGACCTAAACTATAGGGGTCTTTTCCAACATAAGACTTATCTCTAAAATATTAAATGAAAAATATGAAAAAATTCATATGGGTAACTTATAACAAAAGTGAAGGCATGGCACTTTGATTTAAAAAAATTCTTTTTTAATAATAATTGAATTAACAATTTTGGTCGGTAATTATTAGTCAGAAAAAGGCATAAACTTTCAACGAAAACGTCATAATTAAATTATCATGGCGTTTAGAATTTTTTCAAAAATTCATTCTTATTTTTAAACAAAATATAAAAAATGACAATTTATTGAGTTCGACATCCCCTTGCAAACACGATATACATTAATTTATAATTTACTTAATTTTTCATTTTAAAACACGTATATTTATATATTTAGTCAATTAAATAGTCTTATAAATTAAAATTAATACTACTAAAATAGTGTAAATAAATTATATAAATATTATTTATTTGTTATAAAAAAACTGTAAGTTTTTTCAGAATTTCGAAGTCCAGCAATCGGATACAGCAACAACAGAGGATGCAGCTTCCAATTCTCTTTTTATAGTTTCCTAAAGTATTTTTAATGTATTTCTTAAAATAAAACCAATTACAATAAAATCGTTTAAATTATTTAGACATAGATAGTTTAGTATTGAAAAAAATTGATATTTAAAAATCAAAAGTTGAATGGAACTAAAAAGCGATTAAGCATGCATAATGTTTGTATAAATCATAATTATACACAATTTTTTTCTCTACGTAACCTACTAAAGAAGATATTTTTAATTATTTACACCAGGGTTACTTTAAAAATTGCAGTACATTTAAGTACTAAAACTAGAAACTTTAAAAAGTTAAAAAAAATAAAGATTTACGTAATAAATGATAATTATTATTACTATTATTATTATTATATGTTATAAGCTAAATATTGAAACCTTCGTTAAATTGTAAAGAAGATCAATTCTTTTCTTGAAAGTCGCTTTGCAAGGCACCTTGTAACCTGGTACTACCGTAGCCATGAAATCTTTAAATCCTGTAGACTCCACGAAAGAAATTGGTAGCATATTTGTAACAATTAGTTTCGAAAGAGCCTGGTCAATATTCTCCGCTCGACTTTTACTGCATCGAGATACGCTTGAATCAGTTCGTCTTGCCTTGAAGTAAATAGCAGTAAAATAATCAATAATTGAAAATTTAATTAATAATTTTATTACGCACAATAACTATCGTCATCATATTATTGTATTTCTATAAATAATAGATTTTTTAACTATATTTTGGAAACCATAAAATGGAAATGTTTTCTTTTTAATAGTAATTAAATTTTTTTTAATCTTTATACTTTGTTGAATATTATTTTATTTTAAATATAAGATTTATTTATTTACGACATCTCCGAAGCACAGTAATATTCACATTTTTGTATGTTAATTCGACATCCCGTTTTCCGAAACAATCTATAATACATTCAATAAAAAAAGGAAAAAAATCTTAAAAAAGATATTTCAAAATGATGATTTTAATGAAAGAAACAGCCTCAAATATTATTTTATAGTAATACTATTAACGAGTATTGAAATTAATTACATATATATATAACACATTTACAAATTTCTAATTTGGAAACTTTATTAGATTCTCATTAATGATAAGCATAAACTAATGATAAGTTTACGTATCCTTTGTTTACCTGTCAGAGAAACAGTTTAAAGTTTAACGTTTTGAAAGTGTTTATTATGCTTTCTAACTTAAGGCTTTATATACTCTTATTAATAATGTAGAATTTTAATATTTCGAGTGAGTTAAACAATTAACAATTGCTAAATTGATAAATTGATAACAAATAAAAAAAAGATGTTTTAAAAACAGAAAAAAGATAAGGAAAATTAATAATTGTAATAATTGTAATAAAAAATATTGGTGCGAAGTATACGATTACCTTAAGTATACGACGCGGGTGAGGCAGAGGTGTTGAAGTCTCAAGTGTACTAGTTGACGATAAGTTAAAAGAACTTTCAGATTCTTCTGGAGTTCGTATCAGAGAATTAACATCATTTATATCTACAGAATTACTTGAACCCTGCCCTTCTGATTCAGTTTCTTGAGAAATCTCACTGTTACTAAGAAAAAACCGAAATAAAAATTTTTTTTGTTTATATTGCACAACGAATTATCAACGAAAGTATCACAGTATACTGTAAAATAATTGTGTATCTTATATAAAGATTTAAGAAAAATTACTTAAGCTCCAATTTCTGTCGCTTTAATTTATTATCATCACTGTAACCATGAACAATTCTCAGATGCTTATTTAAAGATGACGTTGAACCTTTAATTTGAAAATCCTCTTCACAAATATTGCACTTTGCTGTTAAGCCATCATCGAATTTGGTACAATGCTCCCATACCCAACTTCTTTTTCGAGCCATGATAGCTTAACACTTACACTGCTTAAATATCACTGATACTCTAAGAGTTTCGCGAACCGATACCAAACCCCGATTGAAATCTAAATATACTATTCGCAATATACAAAACTATAGAGAGGTAGATTATTGCTTGTAAGTATACAAACATCTTAATATTTGAAAATAGGTGTTTACTAAACGTGTTTAATATTTAATGTAAAATATAAAATATGTTATTCTAATTTTACAATAAACTATTTATTTGTTGTTACCATAACTAATTATTTGAAAAAAACATGCAATATGAAAATTAAACTTAATTTTAAAAAAAATCCGGGTATCCGGATTTATCAAGTATCCGAATCCTAATGCGAATCTGAGATATCAATCTATCCGGATACCCGACTAACCAGATATCCGAAATCAAAAATCCGGATCCTATTACCAGCCCTACCTCATATAGTGTTCAAAAACTCTTTAATTAACAAAAACTATTGTTTATTTGCGGGTCAGCTGGAAATCTTTGAAATTTTCAATAACGAAGAGGAAAATGTAGATTTTAAATTAATGGATTTTCCTATAATTCTTACGAATCCGATTAATAATAAAGAAGAACTTTATCTACTTGGTTTAGTTGGCTATCGTGGTATTTCCAATGTAGCAAAACATACTAGGCGCAGTGATCCGGACAATAACTCCGAAAGTTTAGGTCACTACACAGCTTTTATTTATCGAAGAGGGAATACTGGCTGGATGGAAGTCGATGACCAAAAAAATAATTCGTTGTTTAGATCTTTAAATTACAAAATAGTGCCACGGCTTTTAGTCTATATTAAAAAATAAAACTATATTTTTAAAAAAATTTTGTGTAGAAAATGTTATTATGCCTATCACCATAATCATTTTGTTAGACCGATTAGTTTCAGAGATACGAGGAATTAAAAATTTCTATAAAAAATATAAAATGTTTAATTATTTCGCTAATTATAAATCTTTTAATTGAAAAAATATTAGCATCGTTATTAATATAAAGACTACCTACTGCCAAAATTTCAAGCTAAATGAAAGCTTTTGGTGCTTGAAAGCGTTTGCCATAGAACTCAATATTCTTGTTTCTTATTTCGTTAATCAAAAATTATCCGATAGAGTTCAAAAAATTTTTACAGCATATAGGCTTTATTATTATCTACCACGGTGATACTTTTCAGCCCATTCGACGTATTATTTTCTGAGTTATAACATATGGATAAAATGTCAGTTTCTCTGTAAAACTGGACATCATATTTGGGGTTAGTAGATTTTTGGTGCAGGGGGGCAGTCAGATTGCTTTATTAATAATTTGTTTTTATGTTTAGTTAGTGTTTTTATTTTTTATATTTTATATTTTTTATTTTTATTTTTATAGATTCTTCGGGGGTGATTATAAGTAGGGGCAATCTGATTGCCCATATAATTGACTGTAAGACCGATAAAAATATTAATTAATTTAAAACTAATAAATACAATTTGAAGAACTTTAATCGAGAAATTTGTAATTTTCACCCTCCATTGTTGAATTAGTAAATAGTCGATTGTTAAGGGTCAATAATAAATAAATCCAATTTATTTATGTATGTGCACAACGTTTCGTCTGCTTCCATAATATCCGCAAAAATATAGAATTTTTATTTAATAATGTTTATTTTAGTTTCAATAATGTCATTGACAAACAAATATTCGGATCTCCAATGGGATCGCCTATATCACCATTATTTGCAGATTTAGTAATGGATGATATTGAGACCCACTGTTTAAAAGAATTAAAAAGTAAACACAATTGCAAACCAATTTTTTATTATAGATATGTAGACGACACAATTTTATGCGTGGAAAAAAGTCATATAAACACAGTTCTCAATATCTTTAACAATTATAATAAACACCTCAAATTTACATATGAAATAGAAAATAACAATTGTATAAATTTTCTGGTTCTCACATTAATCAAAGAAAACAATAGTATTATTACAAATTGGTATAGAAAACCAACTAATTCTAACCGGTTATTAAATTTTAATTCTAATCACACAATACAACAGAAACGTAATATTATTTATAATTTAGTAGATAGGGCAATGATATTATCACAAAAACAGTTTCATAAAGAAAATCTAAATATTATTACAGAAATACTAAAAAGCAATGATTATCCTATTGAATTTATAAACACAGCAATTAATAAAAGAAAACGCAATATTACAATTAAAAACAATGTTAAAATAGATAAAAAAATCCCAATATGTACCATATCACTACCTTACAATAAAGAGTTTTTCAATAAATGTTCCCGAATGCTAAAAAAATATAATATTAATACTATTCCATTAATTAATCACAAAGTTGATACTATTATAAAATTAGGCAAAGATAAAATATCAAATTGGGAGGAGACAGGGGTAGTTAACACGTTATCTTGTATTAAATGCCCGGCTATTTATATTGGAGAAACAAAACGCTGCCTAAAAAATCGAATAAAAGAACATCAGAACAATAAAAATCCAGAAGCCGTTGTTACTGCACACATTTTAAATAACGTAAATCACAATTTTAACTGGGAAGATACAAAAATAATAGATAAAGAATCTTGCTATAAAAAAAGACTCATTTCGGAAATGTTACATATCAATCATCATAATTCGACAATTAACAGAATGGAAGATACTCAACATTTAAACCGTCAATACAGAAATGTTATGAATATACTTTAAAGAGACTAATGTACACAAACTATAACGTATGTAGTTTGTAAACACACACCTACGTTGTTTTTGTGTAAATACTCGTTGATTTCGTATCAAATGTTATTCGACGAAGCTCACTTGGGCTGTAACATTATATTCATTATTAAGGTAAAATTTAATTTTTAATTCACAAGTAATGTAAAATTTGATATAAATATTTATAATTTTGTTTGTTTATAAATTCAACACCTGAAGAGGCCTGCAAACGTACATAAATAAATTGGACATAAATAAATAAACGCACATACATAAATAAATTGGATTTATTTATTATTGATCCTTAACAATCGACTATTTACTAATTGAATCGAGAAAAATATTTTTTTTTAAATCAGAACTAAAAATGCAACGACATTGGAAAATGTACTAAAGATAAAAGAGCAATAAGTTTTATGAATTTTCAAAGTGCACTCTCTCGTGTGCTACTGAAAAATAAGAATTTTCAATACAAGGGATGCGAAGAGTAACAATCTTCAAAACGTCATAGCTTTTCGTAATTAAATAGCACGCTAAGTTTATAAATTGCGTTCAATTTGTTTTTACAAAAAGAAAACATTAGTAGATTCATTTTTTTATATATCAAGATGCACTTTTTTTAACGACGAAGAATACAAATACTTTATACTAAGTGAAATTCAGTTTCCATTGGTTTAATTATTATAACAGTCAAAGATTCCTTCAGCGAGACTTTTTGTTATTTATTATATCTATCATAAAAAAGGGCATTGGAATCTAAAACTTCGGTTTTCTTCATATTTTTTTATTAGCCTTTGGCAAAGATCCATTATCCGAAAGTTTGGCCCTCTCCTAATAAATATACTGTTATTTAGTTAAATTATACTTTCTGAACTCTGTAAATGCTTCACTTTGTAAGGTGACGCTAAAAGAAGATAAACGTTTCTAAACAGTTATGTTTCATTTTATTGCATAAAAAAATATTATAGTATAATAATTGAATGAAATCATTGAGCATATTAATATATAAAAACGATTTTCGGGAGTTATATTTAGGATTTAAAAAAAGCAACATTTTTCTATCGAAATTTCTTACCTACCATTGCGCTTCCATACCTAGAGAGGTTTGACAAACTAACCATACAAAACCTTGTATATTTTAACAGCAAAAGTGAAATTATATGGTTTCATTTATAATAATAATTTAATATATTAAGGGGACAAGCCTGGGTTAAAATTTAGAAAAAATAATTTATTATTAATAATGAATAATTTATTATGTGATAAGTTAAAATATTTCCTAATTTGTTTAACAAATTAAATTATTATTTACATTTATCAAACATTTTTTAGCTAACTTATTAGCTACATAACTGTGTGTATCAATTTATGGCTCTGCGTACTATGATTTTTTACTATGATGCACATACCGCAGGATATCTCAGAAACTTTTTCATCGAATTAGCTGAAATTTTAAGAGTAACTATTAAGTATCATTCTAATCCACTTAAATGGAAAAGAATTACTAAAAGCACTCAAAATTGTTATTTAAAATAGTATATTACATACCATGGCCAGTAAAATAAGAAATGTCTCAGATCACATGTAATTGTCGGCCGAGGCGAAGCCGAGGTGGACGATCATGTGATCTGAGGCTTTCTTTTTTACTGGCCAAGGTGTGTATACTATTTTTCTGCTCGACGTAGCCGGAAAACGGCAACTTCAATTCGCGCAGCGGCCGGAAAGTTGCCGCTTTCCGGCCGGAGGGCAGAAAAAATAATTTATCTGATTTTTAAATCATTTTTCAGTTTTTTGCAATAATTTTGCAAATTAAATTTTTTGATTACAATATTTTTAAATTCTATTCCATTCAAGTGGAGTAACATGATATTTAATAGTTAGTGTTAAAATTTCAACCTATTCGATGAAAAAGTTCCTGGGATATCCTGCAGTAAGTGCATCATAGTACGCAGAGCCATAAATTGATACACACAGTTATGTAGCTAATAAATTAGCTAAAATATGTTTGATAAAAGTTAATAATAATATAATTTGTTTAAAAAATTGGTAAATATTTTATCATATTTCATTATAAATTATGTATTATTAATAATAAACTATTTTTTTTCAATTTCAACCCAGGCTTGTCCCCTTAATATTGTATTATCAATTTCAATATCAACTGTGTCGAAGGGCGAAAAGATCATTCAAAGAATTGCAAGTAGAAAAGATTAAAGATTTGTATACTCCGAAGGAATTAATTTATTATTATTTTGATTAGATACTACTCTGTTATCTATTAATAAAATTTAGTTTTTGACTGAAATATATTTACGTGGATCTCATCAAATTTTTTTCAAAAAAATAAATCTACCTCAAAGAACTCGAATCGAGAAAAATATTTTTTTATTTTCTGCAAAATACACTTGGTCGGATTCAAATAACATCTGCAATATTCAAAATTTTGAAAATCAACCCTTTTATGCTGCAATTGCTTCACAGAATTTACCTGAACACGATAGCTATATCGATGCTTGATTTTATTGCTCCAAAGGAAACGAAAAAAATAAACATATTTTGAGATTTAGATCGAGTTTCGTCGTTTTAATAACCCTTTTTAAATTTACTTCCGAGCAAAAATTTCGTAACACCTATTACTGAATAATTATAAATAATCTATAGTTGATATAAGGATTTTTCATTTAGTTGCTGCAGTTCAAAGGGAAAAATTGGCCTTTTTGCAAAGAATTTACGTAAACTCGATAGATTTATCAATGCCTCATTTTATTGCTCCAGAGAAAACGCAAAAAAATAAATCGACTTCTTGGATGTATTGCTGAAGAAATACATGTCTTAAAAACATTTACTGAAGAATTACAGATAAAATATAGTAGATGTAAGGACTTTCCATCTAGTTATTCCCGGTTAAAGGGAAAAATAGACTGTTGTTTTATAAAATTGACCTAAACATTATTATTTGGCTTCAGCTGCTTGTCTGCTATGTTTGAATTATAATAAATACTTCATACTTGTGATAAACTGTAGTGTAATAAATGACAATGACCGTTTAATCCTTTTCACTTTCAGTAATTGTATTCGCAAACGGACTTACTCCTGCAAAGGCCTCCTATGTACTCTTGTAGACACCTTATAGTACTCTGTAGGTCCCATTCTTAGTTATTTTTTTAAGTAGAAAAAATAGGTCTCTTAACGCAAGCGAGGATTTTAGAATGTATACTGAAAACTTAGATAATTATTTGAGTATTTTTTTTAAGCTATAAAAGGCCGAACTACTGTATCTCAGAAATGGCTGGCACAAAAAAATTATTTTCATTAGTATACGTCGCGCCGATTTCTAACATTCGGAATTGGCGTATTATTTAACTTTAGCAATTTTGCAATATATCATCGAAAAGCAATTTAGTAATAAATTTAGCCGCTGGAATCAGACGAAAATGTTAATTAGGGACCAAGTTACAGCGGTGGTTGGTCTTGCTTAAGATTTAAGTTGGACCAACAGCTGTTTCTCGGAATCGGCGGCAGCAATAAAATTATTTCCGGTAACAATTGTTAGCAATAAATTAGCAATAAATTATTGTCTATTGATTTTTGCGCTAGGCGACCTATTATGTAATTGGCAAAACTGCGCCGATTCCTGATTCTCGGTATTTGCGTATTAATTAACTTTTAGCATTTTTGCAATAAATCATCGAAAAGCAATAAATTAGCAATAAATTTAGCCGCTGGAATCAGTCGAAAATGTTAATGAGGGACCAAGTTACAGCGGTGGTTGGTCTAGCTTAAGATTTAAGTTGGTCCTACAGCTGTTTCTCGGAAACGGGTGGAGCAATAAAATTATTTTCTACGTAGTAATTTAGCAATAAATTAGCAATAAATTCTGGGATAGCTAATATTGGGGCGTTCTGAAATGGCCGGGCTAGCTTAATAGACATCTGATGGCCTGCGGTATACCACCGCTAACACCAAAGAATCAGTTTTGCCCGTCAAACACAGAATCAGGAATTCTGAAGCTTTCGAGAAAACCGGTTCAGAGTGCGCGATGACCCTTACCCCAAAATCTTCCCGAACATAAGCCGCCACACCACCACCCTCCTTACCCTCTCGATCCAAACGATGCAAAGTATATCCCGGTAGTTTAATAATTTCAGAGGAATCATGTTTAGTACGGAAGGTTTCGGTGATTGCAATGACATCGTGAGAGACCGGGTGAACTAATGCTTCAACGGATGAAAAATGTGTTTTAAGGCGATTGATATTTGAATGGAAAATGGAGAATGATTTTGGTGATCCTGATACTTTGGCCCGACCAGCTCTGTCTCATTTAGTATGAGGAGGAAGAGGAGGAAAGCTTGAAAGTTCCGCATCCGAGCTTACTCGCCTCAACGGACCGTCCCTCACCTCGCGCATAAATACAACTAGATCTAATACTATGGGCCTCGCGTAGCCCAGCTCGCTTGATTTTCAAATGGCCGCTTGCCACAGCTCAAATACCGGTTTTGGCCAGAGAGGCCTTATAAATAACGAGTTCTCGTCACCTTCCCCAAAAACGTCCCGAGCTCTTCGTCCTTTTAAAAAGTGCGCATTTTTCATCACTGCATCTCTGGAAACGTTTGATGAAAATTTGACTACCAAGCCACGCGAATGCGTCTGAGTAGAAGGATCACCTGATTTAATAGTTTTGGTAGCTTAATTGTCTCCAAAATATCTGCAATCAGCTGGTTTTCGGTTTTCACGGTTTTGCCGGGTAATCCCGTAATAAGCAGCTCACAAGTTTCTTTCAGCGCAGGAAATGGTGTAGCATTCATGTCTTTGCTACTTGCTTCAAAGCTGCTAATCCGGTTTTCCAGCTTATTAATACGCTCATCCGAAACTGAGTATTTCGCTTCAATTTCCTCAATTAAGCTGACCTTTGCCTTTAAGTCCTTTAGCTCAGTCTTAACCTCGTCCACTTTACCTTCCACACGACTCACCACATCAAACACCGATTTAATGTCGCTTCTCAGGTTATTCTGTAGGCTCCGTGTAAAGACCCACTACCCACGTGTTCTACCCACGGTGGCGGGGCGGCCGCCATCGGTACGGAGTCAACGAGTGTGTCTTGCGCGGCCTGGTTGGGCTTAGTGGGCGGAGCGCTGCGAGGTTGCTTAGCAACCTGCGACGTTGATGGCAACGGAGGCAAGGCTACACGCTTGGCGCAAGAGGTGGTAGGAGTAGGCGTGGTCGCCGGCGTGGCACTGTCGGTCGCGATAGTCTGGCGCGGTAACCCGGGCGGTGGCGCCCTCGTGTCGACTAAAGCTGTTACTAGGATTTTCGACTTATTTTTCGCGAGCACGCAACAGCGCCGCACGGACAATCCCGGCACGACCTCGAAACAATTCATGTGTGCTATATTATTGCATAGGTTACACACCTCTGTATAGTCCTTGCGCGTCAGCCGTGCTCCGCAAACAAAGCAGCCTCGCGGAGTTGCCATTTTCGCTAGTTGGTAGTCGCAACGTTGGCCTGAACTCCGTGCGCAGATTTAGGCGTCCAAATTTCTGTCGCTTGCAAATACCTCCGGCTAATCTTCAAAATTTTGCAGTCGCTTTTGCGTGATTAATGGACAACTGCCTACAGCAAAAGGTCAACTAATTTACTAGGTACGAGCTGTAGACAGCGGGCGTCCGATTTGCAATACGCTAAACTCGTTTTTGTTCGTGAGTAAAATGATCTTATTTGATATGTGGAGATCTATAGACAAACGTCTTTGTACTCACCGCGCGCCAGAGAGAGAGAGAGAGAGAATGAGGAAGAGAGCGATAGAGTGCGAGTTAACAATCAATAGAAAAAGGTTTAAAACGTGTAATGAACGAAAAATTGCTGAAATGAGTTTTTGGTATGAGATCTTACCTGGGATTTGATCTGAGAAGTCCAGTGAGATTTCTTAATACATACAGTGAGATTTAATATACATATATATATATACATATAATTTTAAATTTCGGGGTTTATGGCGCCCAGGACAGAGAGGGAAGATACGTACTTTAGTACGAGGAAGAGAGACGTTCGGGTTATGACGCCAGGGCTCCATAACCCGCCCACCCCCAACCAGTGGTTGGAAGCAGACAGAAGATCCAAATTTAACATGTCGGGCGTCATAAACCCCTATTGGAAAGTTTATATATATATACATAATTTTAAATTTCGGGGTTTATGGCGCCCATGACAGAGAGGGAAGATACGTACTTTAGTACGAGGAAGAGAGACCTTCGGGTTATGACGCCAGGGCTACATAACCCGCCCACCCCCAACCAGTGGTGGGAAGCAGACAGAAGATCCAAATTTAACATGTCGGGCGTCATAAACCCCTAACGGGAAGTTTATATATATATATATATATATATGGGTGGTTCTCTGTGACATCGAAGATGAAAAAAATAAATATTGTTATAACTATGGGAATATGTTTTAGAGGTATCCAGTAGTTCTCCTGAATTTATTCAGATTTTTTCTGGGCCATTATTTTAAGTTACAGAGAGTCAAAGTTGACATTTTAGCACTTTTTTGCATTATATGCCCATTTTCATGAATTTTTAGCTCCCAGGGGATGCATTTTTCACTAAAAACATAAGTATGACTTTTTTTGTAAAATTTCCCGAACATTCATTAAAAATACTTTTGAAGACATAAATGTATGCTGTCACACTCTTGTAAGCCATTTAAACCTTAAATAGTGAAAATCAGCAATTCTGCTCCGGACTCTGGTAACCTAATACTGTCTAAAAGATGTCTTTTTATAGTCAGAAACTGCCTAAAAATTTTCAGAGTGGGTCTAAATCATTAAGATCACTTATGGTGAAAATATCCGGGAAAAGTGCCCGAAATATTAATAGAAATGTATATTTGTTGCCTTATAACGTAGAATCTATTAGCATCATCATTGCAAAAAAATTTGTGCACTTACCTTGGAGTGGTAGAAAAGTATCTTCACTTATTTCAGTATCCATCTAATCCCCTGTAAGCTGCTAAAAATACAAATATTATTATACAAATGTAAGAAATTAATTTTTAAACATTTATAATGCTGAATTTTTAGTTTTACATCCCTTACAAGAATTATAATACTAATCTGAAAGATTACTATAAATATATAAACATCATTATTACAATAACTGAATATACGTATTTAATACAAAAGATATATAAATAAATCGGATATATAATTATAATGAATAATATGATAACGTGACAGTGACAAGTTTGTGAAATCTAAACAATGTATTGCTGAACAATAATAATAATAATGTTGATACTTTTATAGTAATCCTTCAGATTAGTATTATAATTCTTGTAAGGGATGTAAAACTAAAAATCCAGCATAATAAATGTTTAAAAAATAATTTTTTATAATTTTATAATAATATTTGTATTTTTAGCAGCTTACAGGGAATTAGATGGATACTGAAACAAGTGCAGATACTTTTCTACCATTCCAAGGTAAGTGCATAAATTTTTTTGCAATGATCATGCTAATAGATTCTACGTTATAAGGCAACAAATATACATTTCTATTAATATTTCGGGCACTTTTCCCGGATATTTTGACCATAAGTGATCTTAATGATTTAGACCCACTCTGAAAATTTTTAGGCGGTTTCTGACTATAAAAAGACATCTTTTAGACAGTATTAGGTTACCAGAGTCCGGAGCAGAATTGCTGATTTTCACTATTTAAGGTTTAAATGGCTTACAAGAGTATGAGAGTATACATGTATGACTGTCAAAGTATTTTTTATGAAAAATTCCGAAAATTTTACAAAAAAAGTCATGCTTATGTGTTTAGTGAAAAATGTATCCCCTGGGAGCTAAAAATTCATGAAAATGGGCATATAATGCAAAAAAGTGCTAAAATGTCAACTTTGACTCTCTGTAACTTAAAATAATGGCCCAGAAAAAATCTGAAAAAATTCAGGAGAACTACTGGATACCTCTAAAACATATTCCCACAGTTATAGCAATATTTATTTTTTTCATCTTCGATGTCACAGAGAACCACCCATATATATATATAAATTGATCAATCGGTACTTATGCCGACAAATTCTTACGGGAAATGGGAATTGTGCTTACTTTGGGGTAATTATGCCGACGTCAGCATAATTCCACCGAAAATTCAACCATGTATCCGTACTTATGCCGACACACAAAAAATCGGAAAATTATCTTTGTGAGCCCCGCTTTGACGTTATAATATTAATGAAGGATTGAAGTTATAACGTCTTTCGAGGTGCCGGAGGCCTCCGACACTTCGAATGAGGTTATAACTTCAATCCTTCATTAATATTATAAGGTCAAAGTGTGCTTTTTTACCGGTGAGGGCTATTTAGGTATTTGGGTTATTGGATATTTGGGTTATTGGTTTTTTATACATTATTCTGTCAATTAATATTCTCCCCCTTATATCTGAGTCGTTACATATGTTTTATAACCTCAAAACACCAAGATAACACGAAGTGTCACCATAAGTACCGATACTGGTTTTTATATACATATATAACATATATATATATATGTTGAATTCTGAATTCTTAAACACAGCGGCGGCGGCGGCGAAATATTTATATATTATATATATATATATATATATACATATATATGTATATATATATATAAACTTGTTAAATTTGGATCTTCTGTCTGCTTCCCACCAATGGTTGGGGGTGGGCGGGTTATGGAGCCCTGGTGTCATCCCGAAGGTCTCTCTTCCTCGTACTAAAGTACGTATCTTCCCTCTCTGTCATGGGCGCCATAAACCCCGAAATTTAAAAATATATATATACATATATATGTTTGTATATACAAAACAATATATCAAAAATTGTAAAAACAAATCGTTATTTCTATTTGATCTTCTAATATTTGTCATCCTAGTACATGTGGTATTTTAAGTTCTAATTAGAATGTTATAATTAATAATTTATTAATATGAATCGATCTATTTTGAATTATACACAGTTTATCAGGTATTAATGTAAATAATAAAATTAGAATTAATTATTGAGGATAACAAAAATTGTTATTGATATCAATAGTAAAAATGATCATTCTTTTATTAATTATTACGGATTTTTCCCAACAAATTATATAATTGTAATATTTATTTAATTACTAGTACTATAAATTATATTAATAAATAGTTTTTAAAAAATAATTTTTTGGATATTACATTATATTGTAATTTGATGGTAAAGAAATATTATGTTAACAATAATATTTAACTGCGAGCGAAGCGAGCAATTTGACTAGTTATCAAATTAAAAGTAAAAGTAAGAATCTAGCTATCACGTAGGTCATCCGGACATCATCTACTGGAAAGCCTGCATGTCAAAATGTTTGAATATGAGAAAAAGAGTGTCGCTTCTTGGAGACGATGTCCAAGTGATCAGGGTGACCTCGAGGTCATCTTCGCATCGTCTACTGGGAAATCTACTTGCCATCCTGTCTAAATGTGAAAAAAAATTTTCCAGATTCATAAAGCTGATCTTGTAATTAAGAGTAAAATGGTCACATCTCAAAATCGGAGAACCAAAGAATGTGCAAAACGGGATCCTCCTTAATTGAGGAGCTGGATGTAAGAACACGCCGAGCGCGGCGAATGGATAGAGGAGGCGGAGAGAAATTAAGAAATTGACGTCACCGTGATCAAATTTTTTAATTTGCCGAATTTAATTTAAAAAAAATACTGTCGTATGCAGAATTAAAAGAGGCAACTTTTTTCTATTTAATGTTTTTCTGTACGATGTGCAGATCAGATGAAAAAAAATTAAGAACTGGAAATTTAGAGAACGGATTTTTAATCCATTTTTCAAAATTGAATCGCTGTAACTTTGACAAATCTTAATGAAATTCCCTGATTTTTCGTACAGATACTTAATATAGTCTAACGATAAATATAAACCTGTAACAAATTCTACTTTAAACAAATTTTATACAACAATTGAACTTAACGTAAATAACAAGCTTTTAATACGGTTTCAGTATTTAGTACCCGAAAGTGTGTTGTAAAGTCTTAGACTTCGCAAACTTCCAGCGAGAGATTTGTTCGTTTATATTTGAAGATAATTTCTTAAAAATTTCAGCTTATTTGGATAAAAAATTTTGCAGATAGAGCAAGCGCCAAAATCAGAGAAATAAATTTTGTGTACACTCATAAATATAAACAACGAAATTGTAAACAAATGAACATCGACTTCGTCGCCGTAATGGTCATCTGCTTCGCGGCATAAATCTGGCCGTCTTTGTTATTTATTGAAAATCGCATTGTAATATTGTATCCAGCTACAGCATAAAAATGGTTTAAATATAATAACTGCTTTTTGATGCTATAAAATATCTTTATTTATCTTTATATTCTTAATTTTTTTCATTTGATCTGTACATCGTACAGAAAAACATTAAATAGAAAAAAGTTGCGTCTTTTAATTCTGGATACGACAGTATTTTTTTAAATTAAATTCGGCAAATTAAAAAATTTGGTCACGGTGACGTCAATTTCTTAATTTCTCTCCGCCTCCTCTATCCATTCGCCGCGCTCGGCGTGTTCTTGTATCCAGCTCCTCAATTTAATATAGAATTCACGTGAAGGACGAAATTTCTTTAAAAAATTTGTGATCGGTAATTATGATGTAAAATTGAGAGTAAAAGATCGACTTAATTACGAAGAGTCAAAATTTTTTTTAGAATATTACTTTGGTATTGTATAGTTAGAGTTAACATCCTTTCATTCTAATTATATTTCTGATGAAATAATACGTACGTATTACAATGTATAATATATATTGTCTGTAATATCTCGTAAAATATTTAAATAAATCGACACTTACCTCATACATAATTTTGTATTTCGTATTTACTCACCTAACATTTTTCCTCCCTACTACAACATGAAAATAAAAATAAAATCTTCTCACGCATTTATTCTATTTTCTTAAATACGCTCAGCTTACGATAATTTATTGCTTCTCTTTAAATAGCTTCTCGGTATGTCAAAATTCTCCGGTGACCCTTTTGGGCACACGACCTTTTCTCACGACGAGTCGACTTTTAACCTTTTTGAATACACACTCACACATATATATATATATGGGTGGTTCTCTGTGACATCGAAGATGAAAAAAATAAATATTGCTATAACTGTGGGAATATGTTTTAGAGGTATCCAGTAGTTCTCCTGAATTTTTTCAGATTTTTTCTGGGCCATTATTTTAAGTTACAGAGAGTCAAAGTTGACATTTTAGCACTTTTTTGCATTATATGCCCATTTTCATGAATTTTTAGCTCCCAGGGAATGCATTTTTCACTAAAAACATAAGTATGACTTTTTTTGTAAAATTTTCCGAACTTTTCATTAAAAATACATTTAAAGACATAAATGTATGCTGTCGCACTCTTTGGTAGCCATTTAAACCTTAAATAGTGAAAATCAGCAATTCTGCTCCGGACTCTGGTAACCTAATACTGTCTAAAAGATGTCTTTTTATAGTCAGAAACTGCCTAAAAATTTCCAGAGTGGGCCTAAATCATTAAGATCACTTATGGTCAAAATATCCGGGAAAAGTGCCCGAAATATTAATAGAAATGTATATTTTTTGCCTTATAACGATGAATCTAGTAGCATGATCATTGCAAAAAATTTTGTGCACTTACCTTGGAGTGGTAGAAAAGTATCTTCACTTGTTTCAGTATCCATCTAATCCCCTGTAAGCTGCTAAAAGTATAATTATTATTATAGAAATGTAAAAAATTAATTTTTAAACATTTATAATGCAGAATTTTTAGTTTTACATCCCTTACAAGAATTATAATACTAATCTGAAAGATTACTATAAATATATAAACATCATTATTACAATAACTGAATATACGTATTTAATACAAAAGATATATAAATAAGTCGGATATATAATTATAATGAATAATATGATAACGTGACAGTGACAAGTTTGTGAAATCTAAACAATGTATTGCTGAATAATAATAATAATAATGTTGATACTTTTATAGTAATCCTTCAGATTAGTATTATAATTCTTGTAAGGGATGTAAAACTAAAAATCCAGCATTATAAATGTTTAAAAAATAATTTTTTATAATTTTATAATAATATTTGTATTTGTAGCAGCTTACAGGGGATTAGATGGATACTGAAACAAGTGGCGATACTTTTCTACCATTCCAAGGTAAGTGCAAAAATTTTTTTGCAATGATCATGCTACTAGATTCATCGTTATAAGGCTACAAATATACATTTCTATTAATATATCGGGCACTTTTCCCGGATATTTTGACCATAAGTGATCTTAATGATTTAGACCCACTCTGGAAATTTTTAGGCAGTTTCTGACTATAAAAAGACATCTTTTAGACAGTATTAGGTTACCAGAGTCCGGAGGAGAATTGCTGATTTTCACTATTTAAGGTTTAAATGGCTTACAAGAGTATGAGAGTATACATGTATGACTGTCAAAGTATTTTTTATGAAAAATTCCGAAAATTTTACAAAAAAAGTCATGCTTATGTTTTTAGTGAAAAATGCATCCCCTGGGAGCTAAAAATTCATGAAAATGGGCATATAATGCAAAAAAGTGCTAAAATGTCAACTTTGACTCTTTGTAACTTAAAATAATGGCATAGAAAAAATCTGAAAAAATTCAAGAGAACTACTGGATACCTCTAAAACATATTCCCACAGTTATAGCAATATTTATTTTTTTCATCTTCGATGTCACAGAGAACCACCCATATATATATATATATATATATATATATATATATATATATATATATATATATATATATATATATATCTGTATGTATGTGTACTTATGCAGACTCAAAATTTTTACCAATAACCCAATACCCTATATCCCTATTTTTCATGTAAAAAATTTTTTTTGTGTCCGCATAAGTAGTGATAGAATAATTTTTTTCGAGTAAAATTATGCGGACGTCCGCATAAGTCCATCAAAGTCTGCATAAGTCGGGTTACAGTACTAAAGTAGTCAGCACAACTCTAGATGTACATAAATATACACATACATACATATACATATATATATATACTAGGGGGGCTTCGCCCCCCTGCGCGCTTTGCGCGCCAACCCCCTATTTTTAATTTCGAAAAAGGTTTTTCGTAATTAATTTATTTAAAATAATGTTTTAAATTGTATTATTTTTTCACTACCATGGACACCTTAAAAATTAAACAGATTCACACAACACCTTGGAGGTATTGCTATAGTTATTATAATTTATAAATAAAAGTTTACCAAAATTTAGTGTAATGAAATCAGAATAAAAATAATAAAAAAAATAAAGACATATTAAATGTTAACTGTAAATTTTAAACTATATGAATTCTTATAAAGCTTAAATTTATATTTTAATAATTATAAATGTTAATGAAAAATTAACTTACCAAAAATAGTAAAGTACATATACTTACTAAATTGTAGTATTTTAGTTAACAACTTATTAAAATTTTGGATTATTTTAAACCGTTATAAATAGAAATTCACCTTCTAAAATTAATTTATTTAATGACGAACGATCATCGCCAAAAGTTCTATGTCATTAATATTTTGTACTTTAATAGTAATAAAACTTTCTTCTTAATTAAATTAATTTTTGTATTATTTTTAAAGAATTATTTATAAAATTTTAGCGCTATATAAATAAAAACCTGTTTCTTCCATTTCTCCCGTGATTCGTAATTTGCACTCTCTTTCAAAATTTGCGTTTTAATCCATAATTATATCAAATTTATTTTTACTATGCAGAGCCCAAATATTTATTTTGATTATTATAAACAAATTCATTTCTTAAATATCCTTCTATTTCTAATAAATACATACTTGTTTATTTAAAATATTGTGTTATATAAATATAAATTATCTACACACTTATATATCCATACAATTTTGAAATATTAATTTAAAAAATATTTAAATTAAATGCTCCTAAATTAATAGTTTTTGAAAATCTATTCAAATGTAATTCGTATTTTATATCGCCACTGCTAAAATTTGAATTTTCTTTTGCCTATACTGTCTATAATAGAATTATCTTAAAAATGCAATAATTAATATATTTAATTTTTAACCCATTGTATATATCATATGGATATTTGGAAAAGTGTATGTTATACTTGATTAATATTTATTTAATCTTCAAACAATTTTGCATCTGTATTTAAAGCATTACATTGCATTTTAGATCCGTTATTATTATTGGGTATATGTTTAAAAATTTTATGAGTTTTATCAAGAATGAGTAGACAAATACACATTCTTTCAAGTTATGTTCACAACTTTTTTTTGCGCACGGAAAAAATACGTATATTATGTATTCTTGAAAAAACATTTTTAAAATATATATATATTATATAAATATTACGCCGCACGCACACACACCCACATACATACATACATATATATACATATATATGGTCTATTTCACGTCAAGTGGTACGATGCTAATTATGTGTAGAATTTATCCTTCTGGGTTAGAATTTCTAATCTTAAGGTCAATGTTACATAAACTACATTTCAATATTCAACTTAAAAAAGTGTAAGTTCGCCGCAATTGATTTTTTTATCCAAAAGTCTAAAAGAAAGCTTGGAGCAATACCTTTCAAATAGTCTGTAGCTTTTTATGGCCTTCAATTCTGTAAAAAGTTGTGATAATTTAAAGAAAGACAAAAAATTCACAAAAATTAACATGGTATTTCCCATTTAAATTTTTAAAAAAATTTGGTGTTTGTGTGTTCAAAAAATGTGATCTTTTGAGCGGTGTTAGATCAAAATCGATTGTGGCGTGGTCGCCTTTTTTGATATTCAATATTTCCGGGCGTTCTATCTCTTCGAGATTTTAAAATTAGGAATTGTAACCCAAGTAGATAAGTACTAAAGATTATTTTGAACAAAAGTTGTTTATAATGTATTTTTAAAAAAATCAATAGATTTTGAGATAAATAGCTTTGAAAATAATAATTTCTCTAAAAAATTGTAAAATTTCCATTTTTCATGGTGGAATAACTCTTAGGCAAATTATTTTTAACACCTCAAATTTTTTTTCTATCTTCTGGAAGATATTTCCAGTCTGTTCAAAAAATTTGGAGTGATTTCAAATTTTCATCGTACCACTGATATGAAATAGCCCATATATATGGTAATGAACAATTAACTTACCAAAAATAGTAAAGTGCATATACTTAATTGTAGTATTTAGTAAAAACCTATTAAAATTTTCGATTATTTGAAACGGATTTAATAGAACTTTACCTCCTAAAATTAATTTATTTAAGTCATCGCCAAGAGTTCTATATGTCATTAATATTTTGTACTTTAAGAGTAATAAAACTTTCTTCTTAATTAAATTAATTTTTGTATTAGCTTTAAATAATTATTTATAACATTTTAGCGGTATATAAATAAAAACCTGTTTCTTCCATTTCTCCCGTAATTCGTAATTTGCACCCTCTTTCAAAATTTGCGTTGTAATCCATAATTATATCCAATTTATTTTTCCCTTTAGTTACAGAGCCCATATATTTATTTTAATTATTATAAACAAAGGCATTGCTTAAATAACCTTTTGTTTCTAATAAATACATACTTATTTATATAAAATATTGTTTTATATAAATATACGTAATCTACTTACTTACATATCCATACAATTTTTAAATTTTGATTTGAATAATATTTAAATTAAATACTACTAAAATAATAATTTTCGAAAAATTTTTAAAATGTAATTCGTATTTTATATTGCCTCTGTTAAAATTTGAATTTTCTTTTGCCATTACTGTTTATAATAGAATTATCTTAAAAATGCAATAATTAATGTACTAATTTTTAATTTATTGTATATTTCACATATAGCTATTTGAAAAAGTGTATGTTATACTTGATTAATATTTATTTTATCTTCGTAAAATTGCGCATATTTTTAAAAACATTACATTAAATTTTAGGTCCGTTTTTATTTTATGAGTTTTATCAGGAATAAGTAAACTAATACACATTGTTTCAAGTTATATTCACAACTTTTTTTTGCGCACGGAAAATCTATTCTTGAAAAAACAAATAACACGTACACACACATACGCACACACATACACACACACACACTTCTGGGTTAGTATTTCTAATTTGAATGTAAATGTTATATAAAATACATGCCAATATTCAACTTAAAACAAGTGTAAATGCGCTACAATTGATTTTTTATCCAAAAGTTTGAAAGAAAGCTTGGAGCAATACCTTTCAAATAGTCTGTAGCATTTTTATGGCCTTCAGTTCTGTAAAAAGTTATGAATTATCTTAAAAATGCAATAATTAATGTATTTAATTTTTAACCCATTCTATATATCACATATGGATATTTGGAAAAGTGTATGTTCACACACACACACTCACACACACACTCATGCACGCACACGCACACACATATATATATGACATATACATATAACATATATATGTCATATATATATAACATATATATATAACATATATATATGACATATATATATATAACATATATATATAACATATATATATGACATATATATATAACATATATATATAACATATATATGACATATATATATAAAACATATATATATAACATATATATATATAAAACATATATACATATAACATATATATATGACATATATATATAACATATATATAACATATATATATAACATATATATGACATATATATATATGTTGAATTCTGAATTCTTAGACACGGCGGCGGCGGCGGCGGCGGCGGCGAAATATTTATATATTATAGAGAGATATAACATATATATATGACATATATATATAACATATATATAACATATATATATAACATATATATGACATATATATATATGTTGAATTCTGAATTCTTAGACACGGCGGCGGCGGCGGCGGCGAAATATTTATATATTATAGAGAGATATACCTATACATGAATGTATGTCTCTCTGGCACGCGTGGGCCCCGCCGTGACGTCACCGCCGGGCTAGACACCCCATTGTCCACGCTAGACAACCCCATTGTCCGCGCCAGATAACATTGTCGTTAGGCCACGCCCATGCCGGCGCGCTATAAGGTATCCTTACTACTCCGGAAAATCTAAATAATAGGCTTGCGATGGCTCAGTTGATAAGGTAATGGGTTTTACACTCGATGATTCGAGTTAGATTCTCGTATCCTATCGTGTGATAGAAATACCACTGTTGAATTTTATCTCTAAAGTACTTTATTCACAAACACATCACATGTCTCCGTTCTGATTAGCACCTTTTAATAGCATAAAATGAGATATGGTTTTGTGCGGTTCAGGGCGTTTAAAGTTCTTCGATCTCTAGTAGTTTGAAAGCTAATAATACTTACGTAATGTGTCTAATAATCAAATAACCCAAAATATTTTAGAATGCCAGATATCCATAAATACTAATAATTTTATAATTCATAACTACTGAAAATTAAAAATTATTATACAAATACAATTATTATAATATTAATTTATATTAGAAAATGTTTATATCATAATTTATTTAATTCAAATAAAACCACAATATTATTAATTAATTGCATGTTTTTTAGAGTGACGCTGTATCTACAGCTACTTACTGCGCATACACACCAAAAATGAGTTTACGTGTACTTAAACTATTAATAATCATGTTCGAAAGAGCTCAACGACCAATTAAAATGACAGCTGGCAGTATTGTGGAGTTATCACTAGAAACTTTTAATAGAGTACGTGAAAACATACGTAATTTACATTAATTTCATTCTATAATAAAAATAATATTACTAATGATGAATAATTTTATTTTTCAGTTAGTCACCAGTGCAATTTCTTTTTTTACAGTACTACGAAATTTTAATCAATAAAGAAAGCGTCTTTAAAACATTGTTAATATAAGATAAATAGAATGCAATAGTAATAGTAAGACTTTAATATTTTTAATTGCATTATTTTAAGATAAATATTAACAAAGTTATACATTTATGCATCGACTATTGATTAGTTTATTATAATTAATAAATATCACGTTTATAGTTTTACATGTCTCTTTTCATAATTAAAACTTAGGTCTACAAATAGGTAGGGTTAAGATAGTTAAGAAACATCGAATAATTAAAACTTATATAATTTTCTTTATCATCTACGCAGTATTTCTAGTCTAAATGTTAATAATGAAAAACGTATACATTTAATTTTATATAATTAATTACAAGTTTTGTGTTAAAGCCTTATGATCTAAAATATTTTATTTACTACTCGTTACTATATCAGATATTAAACATTACATTTTTATTCGTAGCAACAATGAGTCGTCGCACTGATAATGAAAACGATGATAAGTAAAACATTAAAATTACATTTTTATCTTTATTTGCAGAATAAGTCGAATGAAGACGATCACCTTTATCCCATTTACATCTCCATAATCAATTAGTAAGTTAAATAAATAAATAAATTAAGAGAATAAACAAATGAAATAAATTTTATGCAAAAAGCAGTCACTGGAGTAGAACGTTATATCACAGATGGAATACTAAATTTATTTTTACAATCTTTTATTGTAGCTGCTATAGCTTTTCTCAGGACTCTTGACGTCTCCGCCATTCTGCCACCGCGTCCAAGATGGTGATTCTAAATTTTGAAAAACTCTTTAAAGTTTATCAAAGTATACGTATGAATTTTTTCAGAACGTTTTAAGCCAAATTCTGAATTTTTTTAATTTTAACCTATTTACATTATTGATATATTCTATACGTAAATCGACACATGTACAAATTTTTTTCAACACTTCAAATATCACTTCCGCCAGATCTTCAATCAGCTTGACTACTCTGTCCAAATAACAGATTGTTAACCGTATGAGTAACCCTGGAATGCAGATTGATTTGTTCAACACTCATTCCTCTCATAGATGTCAAAAAATTTGCAATATTTGCAAATTCGGCTTTAAAGGCCTCCCAAGTTTTCGTAAAAAACTCAAGACTTCAAAAATCTTGACTACTGATGCGTATTGTTGTATAAAAATCTATAATGTCGGATGTTGAATTCTCGAGTCCCATGAGTTATGAGGTAGTACCTTACTATGTTAATTATAAATTTTTAATTTAAAATGAAATTAATGGATAGGAGGGGAAAGGATCCCCTACTAGCACACAACGTTGTAGCAACGTCGTGGCAACGTTGTTTTGACAACGTTACAACGTTGTTATAAAAGTTATTGAAACGTTGGAGCAACGTTGCTACAACGTGGGATATGTCCGCTAAGATGTATGTAAGTTGCCGCAACGTTGAAAATGCCTTTAAAAAATGTATTTCACATAAAAATTTAAAAAATGTCCTGGGCAAGCGAAAAAATCCATTATTAAATGTACAAACTTTTAATTAATAAAAAAAAATAAAAAAAATTACCTTTTGGTTATATAAACTACTATCAAAATATACTCCGAAATTAATAACCTAAATTTTATTTAATGACAGGAACAACAAAATAGCTCAGGTGGTAGAGAGTAAGCCTTCGGTGCTGAAGATCCGAGGTTCAATTCCCGCGGGCTGAAAATTTTTTTTTTCTTTTTTTTATTATTTAAAATTTTGTGCATTTAAAAATGTATTTTTTTGCTTGCCCAGGACATTTTTTAAATTTTTCTATGAAATAGAATTTTTAATAAAATCGTTATTTCCACCTATCGCGGCAACTTACATAAATCTTAGCGGACATATCCCACGTTGTAGCAACGTTGCTCTAACGTTTCAAAAACTTTTATAACAACGTTGTAACGTTGTCAAAACAACGTTGCCACAACGTTGCTACAACGTGGGATATGTCCGCTAAGATGTATGTAAGTTGCCGCAACGTTGAAAATGCCTTTAAAAAATGTATTTCACATAAAAATTTAAAAAATGTCCTGGGCAAGCGAAAAAATCCATTATTAAATGTACAAACTTTTAATTAATAAAAAAAAATAAAAAAATTACCTTTTGGTTATATAAATTTATAAAATTTGTGCATTTAAAATGTATTTTTTGCTTGCCCAGGACATTTTTAAATTTTTCTATGAAATAGAATTTTAATAAATCGTTATTTCCACCTATCGCGGCAACTTACATAAATCTTAGCGGACATATCCCACGTTGTAGCAACGTTGCTCTAACGTTTCAAAAACTTTTATAACAACGTTGTAACGTGTCAAAAACAACGTTGCCACAACGTTGCTACAACGTTGTATGCTAGTAGGGCCCTACTAGCACACAACATTGTGGCAACGTTGTGGCAACGTTGTTTTGACAACGTTACAACGTTGTTATAAAAGTTGTTGAAACGTTGGAGCAAGGTTGCTACAACGTGGGATATGTCCGCTAAGATGTATGTAAGTTGCCGCGATATGTGGAAATAACGTTGTGACAACGTTTGAGCAACGTTGAAAATGCCTTTTAAAAATGTATTACATATAAAAATTTAAAATATGTCCTGGGCAAGCTAAAAAATACATTTTTAAATGCACAAAATTTTAATTAATAAAAGAAAAATAAAAAAAAATATTTCCCTTCCGCGGGAATTGAACCTCGGATCTTCAGCTTTGAAGGCTTGCTCTCTACCAACTGAGCTATTTTGTTCTTCCTGTCATTAAATTTACTTTAGGTTATTAATTTCGGAGCATATTTCGATAGTAGTTTATAACCAAAAGTTAATTTAAAGACGGAAACAACAGAATAGCTCAGTTGATAGAGAGTAAGCCTCCGGATCTAAAGATCCGAGGTTCAATTCCCGCGGAAGGGAAATATTTTTTTTTATTTTTCTTTTATTAATTAAAATTTTGTGCATTTAAAAATGTATTTTTTAGCTTGCCCAGGACATATTTTAAATTTTTATATGTAATACATTTTTAAAAGGCATTTTCAACGTTGCTCAAACGTTGTCACAACGTTATTTCCACATATCGCGGCAACTTACATACATCTTAGCGGACATATCCCACGTTGTAGCAACCTTGCTCCAACGTTTCAACAACTTTTATAACAACGTTGTAACGTTGTCAAAACAACGTTGCCACAACGTTGCCACAATGTTGTGTGCTAGTAGGGCCCTACTAGCATACAACGTTGTAGCAACGTTGTGGCAACGTTGTTTTGACAACGTTACAACGTTGTTATAAAAGTTTTTGAAACGTTAGAGCAACGTTGCTACAACGTGGGATATGTCCGCTAAGATTTATGTAAGTTGCCGCGATAGGTGGAAATAACGATTTTATTAAAAATTCTATTTCATAGTCTTTCGAACTAAAATCTTTATTTTTGGAATAAAGCAGGCCCATTATACCTT